>JAIPRN010003688.1:0-19705 GCA_025469175.1 Geopemphigus sp. TES_GeoC_2020 | reverse complement strand
TATATATATATATATATATATATATATATATATAATGAAGACTTTTATCATATGATTATTGTATTCAATTTCGAAATAAACGTTGATTCGCTGGAAATTTGTATAAACCAAAAGTGTACTTTTTCAAAATATGAGTTTTATCCTAATTCGATTATGCAAAAATACCGATAATTTTTTATTAAAACTTTATAATAAGTATTCTGCCTGTGCGTAACTTACATAATATTTTAGTATGATTATTTCCACTGGACATGCGCCTACGTATATTCGGGTTATGTCGATTGAAAAATATTTCGTAGAAATATAATTGTTAGACATTTACTTATGTTGTCGGATGGATTTATTCAAAAATCTTTGAAAAAAGCACTTATATATTGATTAATGTATGTTATGACCCAAAACACTATCAGAAAATCATATTATTTACTCGTCAAGATAAAATTTGTTTACATATATCATTTCTCAGAATTACAACTCATGATACCATTAAATAATAATAACAGATATTAAAGTCTTGATAAAGTTTTCCAACTTTTTAATATATTTTTATACGAAAGCACTTCTCTTCTTCTCTTTACTTCTCTTCCCGAATTACGTTAAATTCCGAAAAATCTTAAAAAGAAAATTCAATCGCTTAAATACTATTTATTTTATAAATTTCACGACATTAACTATTTAACTTTTATTTATTTATAAATAATCAAAGGACATTTCGTTAAAAATACGTTTTTATAATTATTTATACGGTTTCCAATGAATATTTCCGATTTAGAAAATAAAATAACTCGCCCGCATTTTCGTTAAATTAAATAAACTTAATTTTTTTATAAGTAGTGCACGTTTCTCTTTAACGTGAAAAATTGCAACGACGGTCAAATGGTCATACCTCCATTTATCTGTCGGGTAGCAATTTTGCTGCAATCAATAAGGTTCGAGATAATTTATTTGCAGTCTACATAACATCCACCTTCAATTTATCGAAAATTTGTATTTTAGCAGGATAGACTAATCTACCTTATCTATCTTATAAAACTATCACTTTGCTTCAAAAAAGATTTACAAATCGAATAATTCACTTTACGATGACAATCGAAATGGCCTTTAAGGTTACAACCATGCAACTTTTCTTATATGGTGGTTACGTGAATTCGAAGATTTAAGTTATTAAACTTCTGCAACTTAAAATTGAAATTTAACGTAACGTTATAATTGGATATTTATAACAACATAAATTTTGAGCGAGTTATTACATTTTTAAAACCGGCCAAGTTCATAAAACACCCTATATAAACAATATAATATAAATCTATTGGAAGTTAAAAAAGGTATATTTCATTATTTAAATTACGGATTTATTCGTTTCTAATCATTTACAAATTCAAAGTAAAATATAATAATAATATATTCGTTTTCACGAATACCGTGACTCGGAAAAAGAATTAATGTTTCAGTCTGGATAAAATATTGAATTCTCGATGCAAATTAGTGGAATAAAGAATTTTTAATTATTCGTAGAATTAAGGATTTTAAAACACAAATAATAATAGCCATATAACTGTTCGACAGAACATTTGCAAAAGCATTATTGAACTAAAAAAAAATTTTAATCGGTGGAATTAATAAAATGAGTTTTTCTTAGCGATCATATTGTTCACAGTTAAAGTATAATTTGAAATTTCATTTACAATATTATTAGTCGAAGCTTAATTACGTATTTAATTCTAACGCAAAATATATCAAAATAAAACATCGACAAATTTATATAAACTAAAATGTTGTATCTACCTACGTACAAATTACGTAAATACATAGATTACTCTTTTCTTTTCTTTTTTCGTATATTTTAGCACAATGTTTAAAACATAATTGTATAATTAATTGCTTGTTTGTAATTATACCCAATGTAACCATTTTATCGTGGTAGTTTTATTTTTGAAGTTAGCAATAGACGGTTTAGTTAGAGCTTATTTATTCGAAACATCTCTTGTATAAATGACGCACACACAGACATACTAAAAAAATTGTAAATCAAATGTAATTTTAATGTGTATCCCAACGGTCAATGTTGTCGTGAATATTATTATAATAAAAGAAACAATTATTTTTATTTTACTTTTTTTACTTTACACGATAACATTATTATATTGTTAATATTATACTATTAAATAGGTTTTCTAGAAGCGTCATATATATATCGCTTATACGAACGAATATTCTTGTAATTAAATTGTTAATCTACTTTAATGTTTATAAAGGCGTCTATAGTACTTCGGAGAAAAAACATTTACCTAAATTAATTTCATTTTTACGTAAACATTCTGAACAATCTTTATATATAAAAACCAATAAGAATAGTAATTGTTTAGATCAAAGATATCTTAAAATAAATGATGACAGTGCCATAGTCCTCCAAGTCCGTGAATTTTAATTTGATGTTTAATATCCTTCATAGTTAACAGTACGCAAATTTTTGAATCGTTAACAAACTCCATTTCAGTCTACAAAATATCACAAATTCGTTTTATTTTTTAGTAATTTTTCTTTAAAAGAAAATTATACTTTGTAATTAGTTGAAAAAATTGTGACGTTTAAATTCGAATTTAAACTGCGCAAGAAAACCTACGAAATGTGGGTTATACTCGATAATAGTTTCAAATTTTATTATTTATATTCTTAAACAATTATTCGACAGACATTATGAAAGACCGAAGAAAAACCAAAAAAAGAAAAGGAGAGGAAGACCGAGGAGACATTCATAGGAGAGATTGGAATGGCTAGATCCAACGGGTAATCACATATGAAGACTCTAGCATTAAAAAGAGAAGAGTGGAAGTCTATGTGTTCACTATGACAAGGCTTAGCCTTTAAAAAAGAAGACATTGTGGATACGAAAATATGCAATGTTTTGCTCAGCAATCTGAAGATAACTTAAAATTATTTATCTCATATACGTATAGAACAGTAAAACACCAAACTTCTGTATTATCAATTGGAATAATATTATTAATTATGGAGTGTAATGCTACTTTGCTGCAAGTTATACCATCCGATACAACACAACGTATGTATATTAAAATCCTGCCACGCACTATCGCATGCAATTATTATTTCGAACTTCGTTATTTGAAATATGAATTTGCATTTAATCAAATTAAATTAATCGGTATTATGATTCGAAACGTTCTTAATTATTTGGGTAAGCTACGCCTTGCACTTAACCGCGTTAAATGAACATAGCTAAAATTTAGGTAAAATTCATCGTATTCACTCAAATATTATACGTGTATCGAATTGTCAATAAAATTTATCTTATACAATTTTTAAATATTGAAGACCCTACAACCAATACCTACAAAATAATTACATAAGGGCTTGAATTATGGCGTAACATATTATTACAGTTTAATTCACTTACCGAACGTTTTTGTTTTACTGACGACATTTTTAATGTAGTTAATAATTGTTTGCACCATTTAAATTCTTTAAGTATATTGTTATGAGTACCACCACGTTTTTGTCACATTTTAAGGCTTGTAACGCCTTAATTTTTTCTACGACTAAATTTCGAAATAAAGTGAATTTTAAGTATTGATTGACCATTACTTTTGAAATTAAATTAACGCCAAAATCGGAAATTACATATTATATTTATTAATATGATACATAATCTTTGAAACGTTTTATATAATCTTTTAATACCTCTATATATATATATATATATATATATATTTATTAAAATATGTGATATTTAATACAACACAAAAATAAACGACATATGCTATTTGAAATTGTAACTAAAAGTTAAAGGAAATATATACAATATCGAGTCCATTAATATTATAAATATTATCCATTATGAATATTAATATATCGATTGTATCATATTTGTGTTCGTGTATTAATTAATGAAGTATTAGCGCTTAACCGATTAGCTGCGTGATCGTAATGGATGGAGAACTTTTAATTTTCCTTCTCACTCATCACTCATACATTTCCTTTCCTTTCTCACTCACGCACGTAGAGAATCAGACAATATAACTTAAAATCACAACGTTTTATGGATTTTGTTTAAACCAAGAGTAATATTTATCGTTTCAAAACAAAATACAATGCTCCCTTCCTTGATCTTATTATTCGTAAGCATATTTACATCCTGTAATAGTCGAGTAAAAAGATTAAATATACAACGCAAAAAGTTTTTGAAATATTTAAATAATACAATTTAAAACTCGAGTATCGACAATTTAGTTAATACTATCTTTAAAAGTTATAATATATACGAGATATTTATATCAAAACATAGATTTATTTTCTTTAATAAATGTAAACGCGTGTATTTCATTTTTGGTGTACAAATTTCGTTTCGCGTGGTATTATCGATATTTCATAACTACACAATATTATTTTGTTCGATTCCGATCTCACCAATGAAATTGATTACGCACTCTGTCAGGACGTTACCGAACTAATACTCGGTAATATCTCCAGTTTGTGTCGTGGAGGTATTGATAAAATATACGACAGACGCAATATCGACGATGAAATTTAAATCTGAAATCTACCATCATACACCTAATAAAATATATCCGGTGGTGTGCTCAACTTTTTCAAGTAATGAGTAGAAGGACATTTATTCATATTACGCGAGTTTAATTATTGGTGCAAAATAAATGAATAGCGTTAACTATCCTCACCGGGCCAGGAGGGTATTGCCGGTTCGTAAAAAAAAAAAAACTATCCTTTACAAAATCATTCAAAATTATAACAATGCCTATTACTATAATACTGTACTAGAATTATTCATAAAAAAGAAATTTGTAAACCTTTGATTTTTAGTATAAGAAAGACATTTTCACCGACTTCCCATGAAAAATGTTTGGACTAAAACCTGATAAATCGTATATCAATTTTAAATATTGTTAATTGTTACATACATTTATACTATTTAGATACTGAATATCTAAATGTTTAAAAGTATATATATATATATATTATTACGTCCACAACTTTTTTAAAGATAAATTATGAGAAAATTAAAGAAATCCACAATATTATGATTGAATAATTAAATAGTTGACGTATTTTACGAATTTCGTATACAATAAAGTGATTAATTTTTTTGTTTCGTTTGCTCAAAAATTTGTTTTCATTATGATTATATATATATATATATTAATTATTTGATCAAAGTATGGAAACACGATCGCAGATTTTGATTTGTTTCTATTAGAAGAACAAAAGGTTACTTAATTACCTTTCGGTAAATATACAACGCTAGTTTTGTTCGAACTGTAAAGTGAAAATTACGATTCAAAAAATTTGGATCGAGTTATTAATTTAGCAAATTAATAAGCTACAGTTTTGCGAGGAACCTGCTCTGCTGTTCGAATGTTGCGTCAGACTGTCTGGGAGTTTTCGGATTTTTTTCCATAAATAACCCGTATAATACAATAAGGCTGATTATAATATAAGCTTATTTTCTTAATCGTTTTAAATGTTTGTAATCGATCCCAATGAAATAAAACGCGATCTTTAAAATAAAAACGGAACAACTTAACCGCGCAAATAATTTTTAAAGCGGGCAAAGTTGTTCGTACATAATAATAAAATAATTATAATACGACGCGACGACGTTTTCGGCGCGTTGTCGTCGCCGCACAAACGTCGCATACGCAATATAACTTACACGAACGACCGACAGATCCTCGACGGCCATAATGGATTTTGTCTGTTATCAATAATCGTCATCAACTTATCGATATTATCGTAGGTCTGTTTTCCCGTTTTATTTTCGTCCCATCATATAACACGAAAATCAAAATAAATGAAATCCCGTTGAAAATTATCCCGCCCGTTGTCCGAAACATTCTCAGTCCCGTTTTTAATATTCTGCACCAGTCGACCGTCTGGAAATTATCGACGTGATATGCGCTAGAGTAACGCCATCGATACTTCTCGTACGATCCGCTACCACAACCAGTAGCAGCAGTCGTTCATCGTTTGTCTATCGTTTGGCCAGTCCTCTCGCGCAACCCGTGCCGTGCGTCGTATTTCTAGTTTTTGTCTGTGGTCGTTGATGACAAAAACTGTCGGAACCGAAAAACGGGATTTGCTGTTCCGCGTATCCACCTGGCACCCTTAAGTGACCGTTCGAATGGTGAGTACGAATACATTGTTTTAATTCTTGGAGAATTTTATTCGTTGATTTTCCTCTTATTTCAACGTCCGTGTCGTCGTCAATCCTTGTAGACACATGAACCAAACTAACTCTATCACAACTTTAAAAAGTGTTTAATATCGAACAGTTTTTTTGATAATCCTCCATTATCCATTCAAAAGGTTAACTTTAGGACTACCCTAGTGAACGCGTTTTATTGTCGTAAAAATGTTTTAGAAAATTTATGGCAAACGCATACTGTCATGTGAATGTATCAAATAGTTTCATTGCAAAAATCAACTTCTTCTCTTCTGCCTTCTCTTCCAACAATATAGGGTTGGCTACTTTTGTAATATTTAAAAGACAATGACACTATCGATCGATTAATATAATTATATAACGCTATTAATACAATTAGCAAAACCCATTTGCTATTTGTTATTTTTCTATCAATTGATAATATTGACTGTAGTGTTAAACATAGTCACTCAATGCAGATATGAATTAATATTGTATAGAACTTCTATATTTAAATTCGAACGATTAAATAATATGATTTTTAATGACGAGGTATATTAATTACATAGTTCAAGAGTGCGATCGTTTAAAAAATTAGTGTATTTCACGAAAGGTATTTTTTTAATTTTTCAACGCAATTTAAAATTAAATAACATTTTGTTCAATTATTAATCTTTGAAGAACCTTATTTTGTGTTTTGAAAAAAAAATTTTTTTGTGCTATTAATACAGCCTTAACTGGGTAGTCAATATTATATTATAATAGTTTGTCCCTTAATTATATAGGTTATTAATACTCAGATATAATTACTTATAACATAATTTAAATAATAATAAGTCCGTATTAGCATATTATAAATGCATATTTTCTGTGGATACAAAATGTAATCATTTATGATTACATTTTAGCTAATCGGTAATAATATTTTTTGCATTTAAAATATAGCTTATTATTAATTGTTACTATTAAACTCCTGTAATTTATTAAGTAGGTGTTGTAAGTACTTTTTTATTTAAATTAATATCGAATAATATTAGCTGCAGTTTTTAACAGCCTTGAGGGTTTATTTTGAAATGGCCTAATTTAATATTTAAATAAAAAATTGATCGACATAGTTATATAAGAATCATTTATTAATGTGTTAGTTATAAATACACTGTTATATATATTAAAAAATAATTAACAAGTTGTGAATATATAGCGCTTTAATTTTTGTTATTTTTCAAATTTTATATTCTAGTGCCTATCCATATGAGTTGCAAACGAGATACCATGGCTGATATAATGGTGCATTCAGCAGACAATTCGCCACGCCGTGAGGTATATCGATGTGGTATGCTGTCACCGGTACTTGGTCCCCGCACTAGTTTTCGTATGAATAATGAACTCAAACATAGCCGTAGCGATGATTTAATTTTACAAGGTGCTCCGTATACTCCGCCTGATATGCAACATGGTATTAGCGATGCTGCATTTCAAATACAAAAAGATGCTTGTGTGGTATACGATGACGATGTAACTGATCATAGAATATCAGTGGCTTGCTATGACTCTCCTGTTGTTGCTCAAGAACCAAATTCAACGCCATTATTAAAGCTCACTGGTGATTTTTCATCTGAAGGTGCTAACAAAAGATGTAGTGTAATAGATCGTATTGACCCAGAAGATAGCATCGGTGATATCATATCTCAGAATGACTTTTACAGGTAACTAATTAATATCGTTTAACATTATATATGTAGTAAATAGATATATTGGGTTTTTATATTTCTCTTAGTATAATAATTTTAATTATTAAATGACAGACATATACCTAGAACCTAGTTAAGTATACATATTTGCATACTAAATTTTTTCTAACTGTAATTTTCTTTATAATTATAACTTATTTAGTGTGCGTAGTTCACATTGAATTAATATTAATTAGTTTGTAAGGTATTTATATTATATGTAAAAATTTCTTATTATATGTTAGATTAAATTGTTAAATTATTATTGAATTTTTAATCCGTATTTTAGTAATTTCAATTGTTTGCACTCATTATTTTAATAAGAAATAAAACGTACATTTTTTTCACAATTTGTAAATGAATGATGATTAGTAAATGATTTTGTAATGACATTCATATACTACAAGTTTTACAAACAAGTTTACTTAACCAGTTTCACAGTAAAACATGTATATATTATTCAATTGAGTGTACAATGTTTAAAAAATTTGGAAATAATTCGCCAAGCTGTGTATTATTGACTTGTGCAATAAAATCATGAAATAACTTTATTTTCTTATTTTATCAGTTAATATAATTAATTTATGGACATTTTAGAAATATATGCAATAACTTTTTTGAAAACATGTTTAATATAAAGTATACTTTTTCAGTGAAATTAAATGTAGTGTATTCCAGTTATAATTTAAAGAACCTCATACTCTCATACTCCCCTTTGCTATATAAATTTATATTATTAGGTTATATGTATCTATTATAATAACATATAGTTTGTATTCTAATATGCGAATTGCTAATATACAGTTATATGCGTAATTACGTATATATTTACGTATATAATTACGTAATAAATCCATTTATTAATACTATTAAAATAAGACAATTTAAATAAATATTCTAGAATCGTGTCTATTTTAATCATTGATTGAATAAATTATTAAGCAAAATATTGAAAGATTAAGGTGACTACTACACTGCGTGACATTTTTTTCATAAATATTTAATACTGCAGTATTGTATAATCAAATTAATTCCAAGACTACACTCTTATATGTAAGTGATAAAAACCGAGAAATATTGTGATGCGTTAAATTATAAATAAATAAATTTTTAATTTCAACAAGTCATCTATATTTTGTATAGTTTATATGTATATTATGTTTATAGTTACCTACATTACGTTTATGATTTAAAAATAGAATATGTTAATAACTTCATTATTTTTATTATCTTTTTGTGTAATTTTAATTACTAAAAGTATATATGGTTTTTTAAAATATCAAATATTAGCATAAGTGCTAACTTAACTAGTTACTTATTAATAATAAGATAATTGTGTATAACTATAACTCGTTAAAAATAATTTTTAAAAAAAAAATTAAATAATTTTTTATGCCTCCGTTAAATGTATAATAGACAATATTAAAATATATACAATATTTAATTAATAAAATAATAAAATTTATTTAAATAAATAAAATATTTACAATATATATTATATTATTGTAATTAATATTTGAGTTTGATTTCGTTTAATTTTTTGAAAATAAATTGTAAATAAAGCTTATAGTAGATTTTATAATAATATATAATATGAGAAGAATGATCCTAAACATTGGCAAAATATACCGACGTATTTTTAGATTTTTTATTTTAAAACCGTTATCACGCATATCTGTTACGTTAAAAGGAGAAAATAAAATACACGGTTTTGGTCTGACGAGTTTGTTAGGTTTGAAGATAAAAGAAGTATAAGAAATATATCACAAGGTTATTTTAATAATAGGATTTCCGGTATTTACCTAGCTAAAATCCCAAGAAATCGTTATCTATAATTTCATAAACGAAATTCATAATATCTTTATGTTCAGTTTTAAGAGTAATCCCTAATAGATGTTATTATTATATAAACAATAAAAACGAATCAAGGTTAATAATTTTGTTTTTTACGTTATACGTTCACGCCTTGGAACAGAGATGTTATTTCAGTTCTCGGTATAATTGGTATACTGGACAAAGTTTTTGTTAAAAGTCATTCATTTACGTAATATTAATAGGTACGCAACACGTACAAAAAATAAAATTATTAATTCTATGATAACTATAAGATAATAATGTGACAAACAAATTGTATATGCAGTAGGTAAACAAAAAAATGAATTCTAAAAACAGTATTGGAATTTGAACGGATTTTAGACGTTTCAGGTTTTCGAGTAATTTAAACACATTAAATTATGATCAAATAACCTCAATTATCGAAGTACAAGTAATTTTTTAAAAAAAATCATTTATTTAGCGTATTTCTCGATTTTGACAATATGAAAGTGTATAAGGATAAATAATTAACAACATTTTAAATCTGTTAATAACCAGACTTTTTGAAATTACTTCTCCATAAAACGACACTTTTGACATTCATTACCTAATTTTTCTTATTTTAATTTCATAGATTAAAATTAGGTGTCTGTAAATGATATTGAAAGAACAACATACGATATTTAATATTCGTATTTGGTATTATTCCGTTTCAGATTTGTGTTATTCAAACGCCACTATGAAAAATATCTGGACATATCGCGAAAATACGAAGAAGCTCGAAGTTTGGCGTACTATCTGGAAGAAAAATATCACGAAATTAAGGTGAGTCATATTGGATTCTTTTTTGTTCGCTATAATATATCTACTCTTACCATACGTGGTCATTGTCTAGTGCGTTGTGTTTAGAATAATACCCGACAAATCTAGGTCGATATATTATTATAAATACATATGTATAGGTATATATTATATTGTGTTTTTTATTCCGCGTGGTTGTTTATAATACTTTCACTATGTACCACCATTCCCTATATACGCTCAATTTAAACACGGCCGAACACCCACTATATAATAAAACGACCACATTAAGAGGAGGACAAATATTATGATTATTATCGATTGAAATCAAGCCCCAATAAACACTAAATCGATCCTCTATAAAAAGTGGTCTTGTAAAGACGCTGTATACGTATACATATTTAAGTTATCAGCTATAATTATTATAATTACACGTGCTCGAGCAAAGAGGAGAAAACAATAATTATTATTATTATTAATATATATTTAGATACATATTTAAAATTGACTGTTTTATTTTAAACTATGTCGACATACTCTTTCAATGGATAATAAGTCAAATTCGTTGATAATAACGGATTGATTTTTCATGTTATGTTGCCAAACTGCTAAATTTCGCTTTATAATAGTTCTTAGTTATGTGTTTAACCCTTGTAGACGAATAAATTATTTATAAAATAACGGATATTTCGATTTTTGAAAATAGAAAATAAATTTCACATATTCTGGTGCTACAAAATGACAAGTTCGTGCCACTGATAATTGTAAACGCCAAGTGAAACCAATTATATACGTCTACAACTTTTACGCGACTCGTTTTATTATTATTATTCTTACATTTTTCTTCCAAAACAAATTAAATAATCTCCGTATTAAATCACTCAAATAAATTAAACACTAATTAGCTACAATAACTTTTCCGGCTCGTTGAGATAATATAACGTGCTGTATTATATTTCGTTACGTTCATATAATCGTCGGCAGTACGTACATGCGTATAGTAATTATTGTCCACGAGTTTATGTAATTATATAAGTCCGAAGAGAGAGTTGTTCGTGTAGGTAAATGCGCGAACCCATCAGGAAATCCTATCGATTTTTTTTCCACGAATATCCCTATATATTATACCGATATCGCGTTATGTCTTGACCTGTTCACTTCGATTATTTATTATACAATATCGTTAAAACCAACCGACTATCTGCGAACATAATGTGCACTGCACGAGTATTAAGTCGCCTTGACGTAAGTGTACGTATATGCGCGCACGTTTCCAAGGTAAAAACAGCCTTAGGTCCTGACAACAAGAGTATTATATAGGTAACGAAGTAAAAAAAGAAATTGGAACCGTGACACGTAACGGTCGGTAAGATGGTTATGTTATAGAAATAATATATTATTTGTGTAAGTGCGTTTCTTTTAAGTTACTACATTTTCCGCCTGTATACACGAAAATATCTTAAAGATCGGCGCGACTTATATATACACGTTGGTACGAGTGACCCACATTTTGTATCAAAATGAGGGGAAAGGATGGCCGGATAGACGATGACATGGATGTATTCCACATTGGGATGACATCAATGTGTTAGGTTCTTTTTAACGTTACATATACGAATAAAAATCCAAATAAAGAAAGTCTTCCGTCAAATAGTATTCAATTCGATGAATAATCCATTGATGATGAAATTATTTGATTTTTCACAACGACTGTTACTGACAAATTCCTTATATGCCTGTCTCCTCATAATACCTAATACGGAAGTGTATACTCAATTTATCAAATTATTTGATCTCATTTTAAAAGTTGCTCAGCTCCCGGTCATCACGTTTTGTGTTGATTTGAGAGTACACTAACTTTATTACGAAGTATATTTCAAACACGTATTCTTATGCAATATCAATTATAGTTTAATAACAAATTTAATTACAAAAATGTGTTATCAAAATTAAAATTATGGTTTCCCGGCATCATATAAATACTATATTCTCGACAAAAAAAATAGTTACTTCGTTTTAATTACATTTTATTAATATTTGTTATTACCGATTTCAAATGAAACAGACAATGACAACGGATATGATTTGTATTTATATAATATTGAAGTTGTAGAAAAAGTGTAATACAAGCGAAGCAGTTCTATATAACAATGTTTAGTTACAATTTTTAATTTAATATGTTTTATAAATAAACAATCTTCATTCACTGAGAAATACTAAAAAATGAGTCGAGTTACCTAGCAATTCATAATATGATTTACATCGAATTGACCATTATCTACTTTTTACAAAATGTGCAATTTTACTAGTTGAAAAATCCGTGGATTACACAAATATAAAAATTAATCGTTTCGATAATTTGGGCGTATATCAAAATTAATATGAAATTAAACGTTTCGTAAATCATCCCGACAAAAACGACCATTATTATCTTCGAGTATTTAAAATGTTAAACAATACTATTTCGGTACTTCATTTTAAGTACGAATTTTATGTTTAGTAAATTTGTGTTGTTAATTAATATAGTGTTTACAGTATACGTATCTAATACAAATCGGATAATTTGTCAATATTCATTATCAAATAATAAACACTAATTAAGACGGCACTCCCCAAAGGCTTATATACAAAACACATACGTGAAGTCTGTAGCTAATGGAAAAATGCATTTTTCATAACGATAGAATTTACGTGTTATGGCCGTTATGGGTTTAAAACAAGTAGGAGGTACTCCGCCCGAATTATATGAGAAAGCAACCCACACGTGTGGCAAGTTGGTAGACTAAAGTAATCGTTTTTTATTTTAACTGAAGTGGAGTCGTGTACGTATCTTTTTAGTGTGTTGTTTCTTAATACATTGGATTGTAACAGACGTGCACTGAGAAATAAATTGATCATAATATAATATAATTTCTCGTACCTAAGTATATGTTTTTTATATACCGAATTATATTTGATGGTTATATATGAATTTACGTGTGAAAAAATTGTCATATTTAAGAAGCGTAGTTGTAATTAATTTTAATATTGGACAACGGAAACGGAACAAAACGGAAATTTACCATTAGCTTTTTGAATTTTATTTAACCATCGTAGTAATTGAATTAAATATCTTACTACTTTACATACACATTTTAAAAGATTTTGTACATGGGTTCAATATAATATGTTATGTTTGTTTACAGAATTAGCTTACCCATTGCCGACAGCGATAAAAATTTAAAAATAAACATAAAACACGTGGTTTTTCTTCTACTATATTTTGTAGTGGATTTCATTTAGTCGCATTTACGAAACTCGATATACTCAAGCTCGGTGTGTATACACTAATGAATTATATTTTTTTCTTCGACCGAATTTGTCACTTATATTCTTGTGTTATTTATATCCTATTTCCCACCATCACGAACCTAATAAAAATTGACATTGCTCGTGTTTTAACGTCTGATTTATTTACTTTTTTGGCACGGCAAATGGACACTCGCACACACCAACACTCCTCAAATGGAATCGAGCGTTGATAACGTCGCGTAACAAACAAAATACAAATCGCGTTAAGTTATTTCAAAATACCTCCACTTTTGTAAAATTATTTAAATATTCGGTTGGCATCTATAACGGGAAATTGTGTACTTCCGTTTTCTATAAGCGCCCGTATGATAATAATCTGTATGATAATAATCAAGCATTCGTGTATTTATTTATACATACGACGACATACCTACGAACAATAGACGAGCATAAGGTGAATCGGTATTTAAACAATAAAAAATGACCATAATTTCGTTGTTATATAGTAGTCGGTTGTAATCGTGACCAAATTACTATAGGTATTGTAATTACAAAGACTAGACTAGAGAAGTGTTCGCGTACTAATTTCTATTAAATATGTAGTACGTTGTTGTCAAATTATACAGTAACCAAAATATAATACATCACTCTATTCTGGTTAAAATACGTGATCTACTCAAGGCCATTTTTGTGTTAAATCGCTTTTCATATTTTAGTAAAATTTTAGAGAAAAACAAATAAAAATAATAGGGTAACGAAATGTTGTATACAAGCTATGTAAATAATATTGTACGTTCGTATATATTACCTACGTCATCGAGCATTTGTATACCTATATAATATCTAAATAGCAAATTGTGTGTTTGTTCTTAACTTTGTCGGAAAATTGCGAACGTTATTTTTTTATACATATAACCGTTATAACGTCGATTGTATAATTTTTCGTCACGATTGGCCGCGTGTATTATTCACATTCCAAACAAAATATTACTTCCAAAGTTTTCCTCCGACCCAATAATACATATTTGAACGTCGCTTCGTTCGATTTTTCCTCGATTATTTCCCGTTTGGTTCGAATATTATTATATAATACGGATAATGTGAATTCCACATCGCTGAAGCGGTTTATTTCGTGTGTAGTTTTTTCGTTTTTGCCTGCAGTCCTATGATCGCTATTTGATAACGGACTTATCCATATGAATATTGCGAATAACCTATGGGCTGCGGGATACAATGATGAAAATATATGAGATAAATAACAATGGATGACAATATACAATATAATGATGGCACGTTATTAATACCACGGATCGAACGAATATATAGTAAAAACGATATAATGTATCTATTATATATATATATATACACACGAGCAAAAATTCCGCTCGTTTATTGTACTTGTATCGAGACACACTTTTGACGTATTTCGAAAAACGTTCAGCTAAGGACGGTCATTTACACGTCTATTAAGCCCTTTTCTAAACAACTTGCACCGACGCTACCTATTAAATTTTACGTACGTTTCGAAAAATGCCGTGGACGGTGTGGCACCAAGCTTATTGATCCGACGGAAAAGTAATGTCACGTTAGCCCCGGCGGAAGTGTGTTGCACACGTTAACCAAGGAGGTACGATTTTTCAAAAATTAATTTTTCTAACGCTAACTATAACATTAAAAGTCACTGTTACTCTCCCGATAGCCATTATTAATACAAAGAAAACACTTTCAGACAAGTATCGTGAAAAATAAACTGTGTCGTCGCAATTTTTAATTTAAAAATAGAAGGGGAAAATTTAGTTTTATCTGTAATAAATAAATATAAATACAGCGTAAAATATATTTTAAACCGTTCGTTCGCTTATTATTTTTTGTCTAATCCTAATTCCTAGATTTTTCGAACCCACGTTTAGTCAAACAGAACCTATAAACGTAATATCTATCATTATTTTCCGCGATAAATTATTACGTAATTGTAATCAGCGAGTTAAATCTTCTGTAGCGAAAAAAATTGAATTAGTTATATTATTGTGTTAAACTCGATAACCAAAACGATACACGAATATGTCCGTCATTATTTCGTAATCAATGTATATATTAAAGGGTAGGTGTTCAAATACGTTATTCGACCCATTTATTATATATATTTAACTGTTTATATATTTAAATATATATATACGGATAGTATGTGTTTGTGTGCGCGTGAGTAAAACACACCGTGAAAAATATAATATGATAACCACGGACCATGAACAAATTAAATAAATTCTGCGAGTAAACCATACAACTATGTGTTCGACACCGTACATTAAACACGTTAAGTTATTTGCCTTGCCACCGTATTGGTCGATTCGTACATATAAATACAATATAATACTCCACAAACGATTATAATATCGCGATAATAACGAGTTTACCAAGGTCACGACAAAATAGTTTATATATCCGTTTGAATTATTGTACCCGGTACCGAAAATATATACTGATGTTACCGAAAACACGTACACGTGTAGTCAGTATAGCGGCGTGTGCGTGCGTGCGCTGGTAATAATAATGCGATTTTGCAATATTTGCGTCCTTTGGCGAAAAGGACACGCACGCAACTATGGCGCCGGAGCAATCATGCTGTTAGTTACATTGTGTATGTTTATGTGTGTGCATTAGAAAGTTGTACAAAGGAAAACGAAACAAAGTAGGAAGAAGAAAAATAAACTGTCTAATCGTTTTAGGCTGACATCACGATATGATGTATATAATATATATATATATATGTGTGCGTGTGTATGTAATGCAGCACGTATTGAATGAAACAACGTTAATATATAATATGTAGGCACGAAAGATGGAAAGGAGACAAATATTCAATAGAAAAAAACAAAGGGTTTTTGTCGTTTACGTTTTTATCGCACGTGGGCCATCCACCCGTAATATACTGAAACGTCCGAATAAAAAATAATATACACCTTAAAATATAATAACTAAGCATTAACGAGTTAAAAGTTGAGTTAATGTTATGTTAACTATATGCTTAACACGTTACTTCTTTTAACCAGCATTTAAAAACGTCCATCGTGTTTTTTGAGGGAATAAGAGTTTCAAAGTATTAAGATATTGCGCTAAGAATGTTTGAACATTTTTTTTTCATAAACACAAAAATCGATATTTAACAGTGTTTTACGTTAAATATTATCGTCCTGTTGTATGAAAACAACGACGAGCAGTTTAAAAATAAAAACGTAGTATACCATATATTTACCTAACGCGATATGGATTACTCTAATAGTGATCGTACAAGTGAATAATAAAAATCCGAAGAACTGGGCCGACGAGAGAGTTCGGTACACTTTCCACGTGTCTAGACGCCATCGCGCTTTTGGCTCAGAAACACGCACGACGTACATACGACCGCTTTTTACGGCAACGCTCGTGAGAAATCTCACGGTACACAATTGAATTTGAAATATTTGTGTTTTCGCTTTTTTGTTATATGCTACCTGTCAATATCCCGACGTTTCCCAGGTTTAAAAAGTTACTTTCAATAAAGTAACGCCATGTCCTGCTTATACTAAGTCTACTAGCGAATCTTTCGATGGACAAAAATACAATTTTCTTCTGTGTTTTGTTGTCCGTATAACCAGAAACAATAATCTTGACAGTGAATAATAGTTTCAATTGGTTATAGAAATATTTATCGGTTTTGTGGGAGTCCAGTCTCCATGAACTACTCTGTAATTCCGCTAATGTGTACACAGTATTCGAAAAACGGATTTAATAATTTCGTCGCGAAATCAATTAAAAGTATCTGGAAACGTTATTAATATTGTTTAAACGTTAAAATGACCGTCAATGTTTGTACACTACCGAGCGCATAATTATATAATGCCTATATTTGACAAATTAATAACTCGTATTATTAAAATCTAATTATTTATCGACGTATTTAATATATATACTTCTTTTACGCTATTTCGAACGTTATATGTTGTGAGAAATATTAACATTTCGTTACGCGGGTTGTCCGCTGTTTGTAATCGGAAAATAAGTTTCAAATTGTTTTACACGATACACGTTTATATTACTTTTAAACGTTTGATGAACGGCATTTACGTATATCTGTTTAATTTGATTTAAAATTTATCGTTAAAATAATATATTTAATATGGTACACGAGCGATTCGTCGGATATATACCAATATAATATAAGAAGCACAAAACGTGCGTAAATTATCGAGAAATATTTTGTTTTCACGATTAGCTTTGCTTATTTTTTGCATCGTTGCTGATGTATCGAATAGATTCGTTGATGGTGACACGTCAAAGCGTTATCAAAATGAAGCATTATCCGAAACGCGTAGTGTTTTCTCTCGTATATATCTATATATAAATACGTAATTTAATAATATATCGTTAGTTGATAGCGATTGAATCCGGACTTCGTACGTAATACGCGTAATTATAGATACTTGGAGAAAGGTTTTTCAAATTCCCGTCCGTATACGAAATTATCGATCGCCACCTAATATATTCGGTAAATCCTCTTCAATTTCTCCATCCTCTCGTATGCCCGAACTTTTCAATCCGATCTATAACTTTAATCTCGACCGGTATTTATTTAAAAGTAACACGAATGCGTGTACAATTACTATATGTATGTTTGTGTAGTTTCCCTAGTGTACTTATTGGCACCGACCCAAGAGAAAATCGAAAAACCTATCGATAGGTCACGCGGCGAATGACGATATATAATAATAATAATAAATATTTGATTACCGACATCTAATACCGCCACGCAATTATATTATTGTAACAAGTAGTCTCCGGTTTCATAGTTACGCACGTCAAAGGACTAGACATTTTCTTGAAGCCCGAGAAGCACGCTCGTTGCGCCCGCGCAGATACCCGAATATTATAATAATGAACAAACAAAAATCGGTTCCTCGCCGCTGTAGATGTTTATTATTGAATAAATATATATTGCGGCAACAATTCGCGACGAATGACCAAAAACGGGTATAGGAACGTTTTATAATACGAGTATTATAAATTCGTGAATACAAAATGATATCCAAACAATCTGGTCGAGTTATATAAATTTGTTTGTGATTTCGTTTACACATTAATACAACGTCCGATTCGATCACGTTTGTTTGAAACGAAATCGACGTTTCGTATATTTATTCTTAAGTTAAAAGGAATTCCCAGTGAACGGTGCACCGTTGGCTTTTTTTAACTCATCTTGGCGACGCAATTATTTGGCTAAGCTGGAAATTTGTGTCACGTACGCCATATGTTCCGGACCAGACGCGTTTCGTCGTGCCATAATATTATGTAAATAAATATATTATAATAAAAATATAATACTATCGGGAATTGAACTTTGTGTTTCGAAACTCGTAAAAAATAAATCCATTTTTCGTAACGTATAATTTTATTTGTAGATTAATTCGAGTTTTTAAACGAAATAAATCTCGTTTTCGCCTTCCTTTTATTTATAAGTGAAACTAAATTCTTTATTTCTACTGCCCGTTTGTTTATTCAAAATTAACTCAATTACGAAAACTGTAACTATAAGGATCAATATAAAAATAGACTCGCTTATGTCACTATGATATACACGTATTTGTACGTTCAACTGTATTGATATATTTTAGATTCGATTGTTTTCGCGAATAAAATTCGAAATGTCCCTATTAAAATAAAATGTAGTGTAGGATACACGTAGTTAAACTCCCACAATTTTATTAGAGCGTACGCGGGAAAAAAATGTTTGCTTAAGATCGCGAGTATTTGCTAAAAAAACGAGCGATTCCACCTCAGAAAACGTATTTTTTACGGTATAATGTAAATAATTTCGATAAATTAATAACGCCTAACCAAATATACAAGCGTAATTTTT
>JAIPRN010003687.1:0-19714 GCA_025469175.1 Geopemphigus sp. TES_GeoC_2020 | reverse complement strand
ATACGGTATATAAATATATATATATATATATATATATATATATATATATATACATATTACGTATATTTAGTAATAATTCACCGCGAGTAAAATTAATCTCTTCCGTCCAACCGCCGTATAATAATAATGTCAATTACGAATTTGCATAAGCCTCGAATTTTCCGTTTAAAAAAAAAATATTCGCCTTTAATCGTCGAAATATATAAAGAAAAAAAAATCGCCCGACTGATAATAATTTATTAAATCGCGTAGAAAAACCGTATATTTTTAACAGTTACTCTTATATAAATCGCCTGAAATAATCGCGTCAAATATTCGGCGATGTTCGTTAGCGCGGCGAATTAAAAAAAAATAGTTTAATATTTTACAGCTTCGAAACGTCTTAATAAATACTAGGCCGCTCTTATTGGGTACACGTTAAAAGCGGTAGTGCAGAAGTTCACGATTGTGTTATAAGTTGGTAGCTACAAGCTGTTTACACGGTACGATACCTATTTATTATACGAAGAGTAAAGAAGACGAATACACGGCGAAATTATTGGGCGAACGCGTTATAATATTACGGTCGTAATAATTTTGACACGAATTACAAAACCGCGACAACAACAGGTTTGACGACGGCGTTGCGGCGCAAATATTAGGAACTTGCGGCACAAAAACGAAAACGGCGCGCGTTCGAATAATAAACGCGCGAACGTCCGTATAAATCGAACTTGTAAATCGTCGCTTAATAAACGTGGAAACACGTTATTTATCGTCACCGCGTACGGGGGAAGAAACATTTGGACGATAATTTCGTCCAAGTTGCCGCCGGTATAAAACCGAGACGACCGTCGCCGATTACACCGTTAACGTACACACAACACAAACACGTTATAACGAAACAACGGGGACACGATATTTATTGTACGCGGAGCGGCCAAACGCGGGAAAATATGGGTTTATTTTCGTCGGGCCACAACACGGCGCCGAACATTTATTATAACGTAATATTATTATTACCTATCGAGACTCTCCCACACGTAAATCGATACGTATTCAACGAGAGTTAAATCACCATATAATAATAACGTATAACAGACGGTCGACGGTTTTTTTTTTTTTTACATCATTATCTCGCACGTGTGACATACGGTTATTTAACAACAACGGGAACCTAAAACAACCGCGACGCTCGCGTTTTTACTTTCTCGATTTCCACTCTACGCACGTCGATTACTAACTAATTAAATAATAACCGAACCGTTTGTCACTATAATGTCTTAATAATACCGTCGAAACGTAAATACGGGCGCCGTACATAGCACGCGCGCGACGCCCAAGTCGAATGTTTCGTATTAAAAAAAAAAAATCACACGCACGCGCGCGCCCGCAAAGGACACGCGGTCTAAGTATTATACGGTAGGTAATGATAGGTAGGTGGTAACATCTGATAATAACGGGCGTATATATATATACGTTGAATATATATACGTATATATATGTTGAACGTCAAAGCTCACACGACGTTATAACATATACAATACTGAGAATGTGTTGATACATGGAATACAATCGTATAAAACGTATTAATAATGGAAAAACGAATAACGTAATTGTTTAAGGAGGACTATATAATATGTATTCAACGCGCGTGTAGGAAAACACGAGTGAAATGAGCAGTTTCGCGTCGGCGTAAAAATTATTAAAATTCGCTCGAGGTCGTATTCCCGATTTTAGCGATAAGTAGTAGCGTAGAGTAAGATATCGCGATAATTTTTGCCGAAAAAAAAAAACCGAAAAACGCGTTAAACCTGCTAATAAAACACATTTTGTATTATATTACATTTTTACCGATTTATTTGTCTACTATGGCGGCGGTGTGTGTGTGTGTTCAATATATATAATAAACGTGCGACATTCGCGGTATTGACAAAACGCAAATTGTAATCGGATTTTTCAACGAAATTATGGAAACGTAGAACACCGACGATTAACAACAACAACACGAACCACGTTGCGGCGTTATTACATAAGCCCGGATATTTCAAACCGGACGATAAGTCGCGGCGGATGAACACGAAACCGTGCGTTTTGTTTTGACGAATTTCATTCGACGGTTCGAGACGATATTACGATATTTCGAAGAGGACGCGTCGTAAATTTGCTCGCTCCGACCAACAACTAAACTCTAGCGCGCGCGCTGTTTACGCCGGAACTTGGGGAGCCGAGAAATTTGTCGTTTTGGAACTACGGTGGTAATTACCCGTTCGGGTAACATAAACACGGTCGCAACGTTGACCAGGTGACCAACGTGGGATATTCGACCACGGTTTTTAAACGTTTCGAGAACGTTCCGCGTGCGCGGTGATATCTCATCTTCGAAAGTAATTTGTTTTCGAAAACCCTACTTGGGCCGGAGATGGGCAAGTAATTATTAAGCAAATAATATTCGCGTACGGTAATATAGTTTCAATTACCCCCTACCGCGCTGCTAATCACAAACTGTGTCAAAATGACGAACACGAAAACATCGGTTTCGGTCTATTATAATACGCGCACGGTGGATAGATAAAGTTTGCGACGACGAGACGTCCTCGTAATTTTCGATCGGAATAAATCGATAAAAAACACACACACACAATCACGTAATTTATTATTGTACGCCGGCGACCAACCACAACCACCCACACCCACACAAATGGCCGGGGTTTTTAATGCATACCTAATGAAATTACCGAAAATAATAAGATGAAAAAAAAACCCCGTCTATTTAAACGCACGTTTTGACGGAAAACCCCGGCACGCGCGGGTCGACGTGAATTAATTTACCGGGTGAACGGTTTTCTGTTCAGGTGGAACGGCGTGTAGAGGACGAGCGCAAATACGCGATAAAGTAGAATATAACAACTATACGATATATATATTCCGATATACGGGTCGCGTCCCCGGGGCGTGAAGAAATGAGGTGAAAAAAGAACGGGGAAAACGTCCCCGAAAAAGCGTGCCCGTGTTTCGGACGGGGCGTATCGATTCCCGAACACACTGCGAACGTAATTTTAAAAGTACGAAAACCGAACGGCAAACACGTCCTATATATAATACGCGCGTATCCAAAAAGGTTTTTTCACCGTCCACGGCGTTTACCTACCCGACGCGCTTTCGTATTATCCAATCCGACGCGGGTTTACTACACACGTAGTCGTGAACATTTTTCACGGGACTGCCGTCGATACCTTTTTCCGACTCTTAAATAATAATAATGTTTCGCGTTCTATTGTACGTGGCTCGTGTATAAATACAACACGAGAATACCGTAAACGCCCGCTCGTCGATACACGTACATTTACGTGGCGTTTTTTTTTTTTTAAAAACACGGCCCGAGAAACCCGGCGTTTCGAAAAGAACAATGGAGGGAAATCGATTTCGAACACAATCGAACGATATTTAACATTTTAAACGGAAAGTACTATATAGGTCAGTTATTACTTTTTGAACTAAAAGATCGACACACCGCCCGTGACTTTGAGACGCTAAAACATAAGTATCGAAGAGAACCGGAGTCATCGATTCGTTTTTTCGTAAAACACGACCGTTTCGTGTTTTACGAAAAACGTCGACGAGAGACCTACCTACGCACGCTGGCTCGTCGATTGGATTTCGGGTAAAAATACGATCGGGAATGTCCGCTTAACCGGTCTATTTTTTCGAAAAACCGCTACGCGACGTTTTGGTCTAAGAAACACGTTTACTTACGACGACGGTACCCGTCGTGTTCCCGAGTATTACGAGTATATATCAGCTGTGTAAATACCGAGACGATAATTCGAAAAAAAAACCGATATTATAAGTACACGGAAATAATGGTTTTTTTTTTGCTCCGATAAATTTACGACGAAAAAAATCTCCCGACGTTGTAACAACGTCGTTGTTAACACGAGCGGCGTGCGTCGTACACGTACGTCGGTAAGTACTACGAAAATATGCCGGTGGACGATATGACGCGGAAATAAAGTCAAAACTTACCGGAATAATAATCCTATATACGCGCGGGCGTGCGTACGTTGCCGCGTCAAAGTGGCGGGAAGTCTGATTTGAAATAAAAACGTAGCCGACGTTGTTCGTACTATAGGTACTGTGTGTGTGTGTGTGGGGGGGGGAGGGGAACTGCGAACGGTACGACAATTTAAAAGAATTAACCGCGAAAAATACGCGGCACGCCGCCGCGAACACGCTCGTAGTCTTTCGACGTATTTTTGAAAAAAACAAAACCCGCCGATTCTTACGAGTACGTTACAGTTTGTGCGGCGCGAAACGACCGACGAAAATATTATTATTAATATTATATAATTATTACGTTCAGTAGGCACGAGGACGACGACTAGACGATGATATTCTCGTAGCCGGTGAATCGAACCGAACCGTGTTGAATAGTCTTTGACGGTGTGTTCATTTACGCGGCCGTGAAAAATCCGTGAGCGCGTAACGACGAGTTTTCGGGTGATAGAGTGGGGGGGAGGGCGGCAAAAAAAAAGCGGACGTCCGGACACGAGAGGGTGACGATGGTGGTGGGAGGAAAACGAAAAACCGGTTGGCGCGCGCGAAAGACGCGAATCGAGTACGCGCCGACCGGAGCGGAAAAGCGAGCGGACGAAATGAACAATTAAACGGTAGAGAGTAACGCGGATAACAACAAATAACGAAAAAAAAGAAACCGAAAGCGTCGCGGAGCGCCGGCGTGTGCAAACAGCGCGCCAGACGAAAAGACTGTGCGGAAAAATGCCCCCGAGCGCGAGGAAGAACCACTCTCTATGGGCCACCCGGGACACTGTAGTGTTGCCAACACGACCGAAACACGCGGCGGCGGTAACGCGCGCGCACGCAAGTGTCTTACACACCTATACCGCCGCCGCCGCCGCCGACGAACACTTGCACGTACGCACGCGCGTAGAGGCGCGACGCGACCACGCACGCACGGACGTGAATACGATGACGTCGTCGCCGACGGAGCGCCGAGGTCCGGCGCTGCCGTGTGGAAGGGTGTGGAGGGGGACCGTCGTCGATCGGCTGATGGTGGGCAGGGGACGGGGTGAACAGGGCGCCCGAAAGTCGCCGGGGTCTCGTCGTTTTCTGTTACCTATAGGCCCGAGGTGGCGTCTTCGTTTTTCGGAGGTCGCGCGCGCGGGATCCATGGATCCCCAGGCCCCCGCCGCTTCCAACGATACCGACCGGTGATGGGGGGGAGGGATTCTTTGCGAAACGGAAATCGTATAAATCGACGATTTCGCCCCCCCCCCCCTATTCATTCCAATTTTCGTAACATAACACGACGATGACACTCGACTACCGTTATTCACGACAACCACACAACCCGGACGTACGTGAAGTTGGCCCGTCCCCCCACAGTTCGATTTTACCCGACCGACTCCGGACAAATCGTAAATTTAGTTTCCGAATTTGTGTATGGTCGAAAAACCCGTAACGCGAAAAACGAAAATTCCGAGGCCAACTACATACGCCCGTCCAACCTGGGCTAACCCCACCGGCGCTCGTTACTACCGTTGGTGGTTTAAACGGTTATTGCGAACAAACAGTGGCGTTATCGGAAACGATAAATAGACGACAAGTAAAACGAAACGGCGAACAATTTTTTACCTCGCCGAAACGAAATAAACGTTCTCGTTCGACGTGCTACTGTCCGTTATTAACGCGCGAACAACTTTCAGAAGTAACTTTTAATAATAATTTCTACGAATAAAGCTAGTAAAACGTCCCGAAGTTACTTAAGCGGCTGTCGTTACCGAACTCGGCGATTGCCATCGACCCCGACCTGGATAAATCGCGCGCCGTATCGAAATTAAAAATATACGCGAACGTAACGATTTCCAGATCTATTTCGTAGCTTTCTTACGGCCCCCCCGTTAATCGCACCGTGTTCGTTTTTACGAAAATACAGTTTTCCGGTTTGTGTTTTCAACAAAACGGTATTTATGCGAATCATAGTATCGAAACGTTAAATTAAACCGTCCCATCCCCCGTATAATTCGTACACTCAGAATTACCGAGTTCAACGTTTACTGTTTGGTCAAACGAAGCTTTACGGTAAAATATTATTATTAACTATAGGTATACCTTAACTCGACGAAATTCGCCTTTTTAAAATTCGGTCGATTCATTTTATTTACGAGCATCGTCATATTGCGAATGAATTTGACGACGGAGCGGTTTTTTTCAATTAGGACACTAATACTCCGACGACGCCATATATATATATATTATTATCTTAGTGATCGTATAACGACGACGTCGAGTGGAAGCAAACGTGCGCGCAAAATGTACCGAAGATCGTACGTAGGAGACTATCGTCCTCGCCACCGCCATCGCTTGGCACGTGACGAATCGAAGTTCCGTTCCTCCGAAATTTCACGTCTACTGTTACACCGACATACAGACGCGTTTTACCGAAAAATCTCAGACGGTGTCGACTCTTCCATTTAAGAATTCGATTACACCGTATTTCGATCGGTTTTCGCTCAAAAACCCCGAAATGGGCGAACAAATACGAAAATTCCGAAGAAAAAAAAATCGCGCCTACTACGACTATAGAACGCGAACGTTTTAATTATCGACGTTTCCGAAAAAGAGTTACGATTCGCGAGGAAATCCGTATTTTTCGGATACGATTCAAATAATAACGAACGTGGTCGAAAAACAACCGCCGAGGGTTATTTCGATCGGTTGGTCCAGGGACAGGGGGTGAGATAGAAAGAGTGAGCGAGAGAGAGGGAGGGGGCGCTGTTTACTCGCCGCTACTTTCGTCGCGTATTATTACGCGGCCGCGTATCGCGCGGTCCGTTACCGTTATTTATTTCCACGGCGCGTGCGACGTCCGGACGATTTTTGACGAACGACCGCCGCGATACGAGCACCGGCCGTCGCCGGCGAATCTCCGGCCGCGGGGAGTATTTCGACACGGGCAACGTACGCGTTGGACCGTCCCTGCGTAGTATTTTCGTCGTCGCCGGTGCCCGCGCGTACGTAATACAATACGGCGATAATTATATTCTACGAAATCGGACGGTTTTCGTTCAACGAGCGCGCGTGTGGACACCTACTATAGTAAGTAGTACGTCGGCGCGTCGATCCAATTTTCGTTCTCTCTCGATAATGATATTGCGCCGCCGATCGACGAAACGCGATTTTCGGATCGGGCGCGGCACACAATACGACAGATTAATAAACACCCGTCGCCTCACCTTTCTCTCCCAACCACCACCGTGAGGGGGGGGGGGCGCCAGTCCGACGACGGTTATTAAAATATTATCGTTTAATCCGTCCGGGCCGTCGAACGTGTTCGAGCGCCGCGGCGAGTATTTCGTCGGAACCGCGCGCGGTCGTTTGTCAACCGGGAACACGTTGAAAATACCGATCGACGAAACTGTACAGTCGGTCGAATGGCGCGCGCTAACCCGCGGCCGAACAGGTTTTCACGTTATATCCAAGCGTTTTCGTTATTTTGCAAATTGCGCGTCGATAACCAATAACGATTGGCCGCGCCGAGTTAATTTAGCGTTACGCCTATAAATAAATTCGATAACGATCCGCGCCTAACGGATAATACGTCTGGGACATAAATAGTATTTCGTTCCCGATTGTTACACAATACGGCGGCGTAAAAATATACGACGATCGTCTCGTAATAATAACGAATAATAATAACAGGATCGAATATATACGTTACGTATATATATATATTATACGTAAAAATCACGAAACGAAGAAGGGCAATGGAAGAAATCGTCGCGATATTGTCGGCAACGATTTCAAGATGGAAACTATTATTGGAGTGCCGGACGACGGGTAATTCCTACTCCCCCCCCGGGGGGGGAAACGCGTGTATTACAGGTGGTCGACTTGGTGGTGGTGGTAAACAGTAATAATACGTCGTTGAATACGCGCGTTTAACGTCTAATTCGCGTAGGAGGAATTAATAGGAATAAGTGTATCACGAGAGCCATTGGTTTATGGACGCGCGGAGTTTAAGGATTTTCCTTATTACGCGCACACGGTCGGTCGGGCCGGGACACGATAACGATCGATCCGTCGGCGCGGCATTTTCGAACGCGACGACCCGGCTGGACATTTGCCTACGGACGGAGAGACGTGGAAACGACGGCTACGTTCAAATTCGTACGAATACACGCGCACGCGACACCGTCTCTTCGTCGTTCGTGGGCCTATATGTAAAATTCGAGCGGCGGCGGCGGCGGCGATTCGTGCGTTCACGCGCCACGACGAACGCAGAAATCTGATAAACTGTAGACATTTTCCAAGGTCCTTAACCTCGCAGGCGGCTATTGCTATGCAAATTGTTGTTTTACGAAACGCATTTTAGACACAAATACGATTTGCATTTAAACGTCATCGGCTGGCGCGGTTATCGGCGAAAATCAATCGTCACCATTCTAAGTACGTTTAAGTTATTCCCGAAACGTATGCAGCAATTATCCGTTGGTATACACGCGCGCGCGCACACACACCTACGCATCGCCCAAAACACGTACCACGGGAGTGTAATCACGCGGCTAGATCGACGGTTTGTTTATCGCCACAAAAAGGCGCGCTGCTCGTTATTTTGCGTACGGCATAATACACGGTTTTCGAGGAAATAAAGATAAACCGCTTACTGCCGGCGAACGTACGTCGTATTGACACATTTTGTTCGTGTCCTCCATCCCCCCCCGCCCGGCATAGTTCGCCGCGCGTTAATAATAAATATAATAAGGGGGTTTTCGGCGGCTCCGGTGTACGACAACATTCTACCTTGAACCCGCGCGGCGCCTCGTGCACCACCGATTATTCGGTTTTTCGTTATTCCGAACGCGGCGCGTGCGCGCTTGCTTTTATTGTAGAGAACGGACGCCCCAAGTTCGAGAACGGCGTGTACCGTTAATACGACGCGTACG
Organism: Geopemphigus sp. TES_GeoC_2020; assembly: GCA_025469175.1. NCBI lineage: Eukaryota > Metazoa > Arthropoda > Insecta > Hemiptera > Aphididae > Geopemphigus > Geopemphigus sp. TES_GeoC_2020. The sequence continues at coordinate 10,769 of JAIPRN010003687.1, read as the reverse complement.
CGCGCGTGTTTTCGCGTTTTAATTCGATCACGTACGATTGTCACCAGCGAATTATATTAAAACATCGACACCGTCGTCGTCGTCGTCGTCGCCCGATATTTATACGTTACGCCACACATTGACGACGGCCGTTTTTATTTGGTCGGGAGCGTACCAACCGATCGGAGCGGTTCGTTGTGCCGCCGACAGCGAGATTGTGGCGCGACCAACGAGTATCGTTCGTGATACGGTGCGGCGAACACGGACGAGAAAATCCTTTCGTCCCGTGCACGGTTTATTTATATTATATGGCCGAAGAGTTTTTCGCCCATTCTGCTTAGACCGAAATACCCGAGGCGGAGTAACCATACGGGGGCTTTATAGCCGCGGAATGTATCGTATCTATTCTTTGCGCCGGCTATTCCGATGGTTACGCCGTTGGACGGATCCGGTCGCGCGCGTTTTATCGAAGAATTCAAATATCGCGTTTGGTCGGCGGCATTTACGTACCACCGATGAGCCGCCGGCGTGAACGAACTTCGCGCCCGTATCGTAACCGTTAGTTTACGTATTCGTATTCGGGGGGCGTGTATATTCCACGGACGTACGTGTACACAATAAACGGCGCGGCGGACCGATAGGGGAGGATCCGGAAGTAGGCCCGTCTCCCTCTCGACGAACGTCTCTTAAAACATTTCGAAGGTTGGATGGCGCGGATTTACACGGAACAGATAGACCCGGCGGAAAATTCCGAAAACATTTTCGTTTTTTTTTTTATTTAGCGAAAGTCTGTTACGTTTAGATAATGGGTGGGGGGCGTGTATAAAAGACGAAGAGATGGGCGGCGGGGAATTGAAGACGTTATCCATCGACTCGGCGTGTTTCGTTATAAACGGTTACAATTAAAGCGGGACAGTGTCCCTTGGCCGTCGTAACCGAAAAATGTAGGTATTGCGGATCGCGAGCAATTATACCGCGGTTAAGGTTACGCTTATTCCAGATTGTTCGAATACGATAATCGAATTGACGAGGCTTGGACACTAGCATTGATCACAGAGAGTTGCTCCCGGGTCTAGGTATACACGCTTAGAGAAGGTTAAATATCATTTTTCTCGAGTTTTCGTAAAATATATATGTACGTACTTCGACTTCGGTCGTTCGATTATTACGACGAATTATCGAAACGTTTTTACGGGAACGTTGTTTTACGATATTCCGTTGGGTCGGTAACGGACCGGGGCGACGACGATATAGCTGTCGCGTTCACGCCGCGGTATATCCGTCGTCTGGGCCTGTGAGAACTGGCGCGTTTTCAAAATCGAAAATCGTCGAAAATTACCTTCGACGTATAACCGCGGGTCTCGTCTGTCCCTCCCTCCCTCCCCCCCACACACACACACCAGTCGGATATTCCGACGCGTTTTGGCAGCGGCCAATAAAAACGCGGCGAACGAACGCCCGAAACAATTACGTCGGTATATATTTACACGGGCGCGGGTCGACCGTTTTTGTTCAACGCGAGGGGGTTTTCTTCTAATCGGGAAAAACGAATTACGAACAACGATCGATTATTTGATCGTTTGTCGGCTATTCGTCGTTGGCGTTTTCGATTAAAAATAATCGATAAACGACCGTCGTAACCGGATCGTAATTTGACGCGTTATTCGTATTTCTCTACCGACGTCGTATTCGCCAACCGGTGTTTTAGTAGTGGGAAGAACGTTCGCACCAAATAGTTACGTCACGGATGTAAGGAGAGAGAGAACGAATTCGCGGTGCTTCGCACGTGTAAATCGAAAACAATAAATACGCAATTACGATACAAAGACGTTGTTACACTTATTCGGCAAAAACCATCGTCACTCCAATCGTCGTCGTCGTGTTTTATATTATACTTCGAATCCGTACGAACTAACGCACGGCCGTATAACGTACACGTCGTCGTGTACGTCTTCGTTTATAATTAAAATACGCAATTATAATAGGAACACTAAACGCGTTGCCGCGAATGACGGACGGTATACGACATACGCGGGCATAAACGGAGAAAATTACACGTTTTACGCGTTTAGTATACGGCTAATAATTTACGTAATAACGTCCGGGTTAACAAAACGCGGGAAAATTACGAAAAAAAAAAAAAACCGGTCCCTGACATCCCCGTTCTCTTAGCGAAACTCGAGGGAGGTTAGGCACGAAGCTCGAAGGCCGCGGCGGAAACGCATCATGGTTGAGCTAATTAGTCGGTTGGTCGGTACGTACGCCGAAGTCGTTGTCCCGTCACATTCACGCCACAGACCCTATGTAGTCGCGGCGACGTTACGTGAAACATTTACGCGGCCTAGTCCCGTCCGCACCAATCAAAACCATTCGCGCGTGGAATTGGCACGTTACAATACCGTCGGCAATATATATATGCGCGTGTGTGTGTACATTCGTTGGGAAAGTTTCCCCGCGGCTACGTACGAAATCCGTTACGGGCGATTATTAAATCGAACGAACCGTTCGGTTATCTTATCGATACGAACGCGTTTTCCCGAACCGTTTTTATTTATAAATACCGTACGCCGACGAAACTGAGACGCACAGGGCACGGACGCGCGACTTTCCATATTACCGACGACATAAAGCGCGTCACCAAATTGAACGCGAAAACGCGATATTATAGACGCGTCCGTCGCGTGGCGTACTTCAACTGCCTGAATAAAACTCCCTCCTCCCCGCGAAAATTTTTAGGAAAATTAAATAATAAAACGAAAAATTAAAATATTTTCAAACTTCAATACCGTAATACAACGCGTACTCGTTTCGTTGGAGTCGTCCGATTTATTTATTTTAAAAATTAACCCCTCCCGGCGCCACCCCACCGAAATTCAGATCTAAGTACGGCGTGTACATATCTTTTGCGTACCGCGCGAACGTCGTCAATATATTTGTAACGAAAATCGATTAATTTCGAATGAACGTTAAAGCTCGCGAGGCAATAACGACGAACGTGTTCTCGTTTTCGGTAATCGCGAACGTACAAAAATAAAAGTCTTACCGCGAAATTTCTATTATTTTTAAGGCGACGCGTCCCGCGGTTTTACGGTTTTTCGAACTTCCTTATTTCCGCTAGTGTTAGACGTTACCGTTTAACAGCCGTTCGGTAAAGCATAGCGATACAGAAGTGTCGCCGTCATCTTATGCTTGGTACACGTTATATTACGTTCGACTTGTACATGGCAATTCCGTTCGCCATTCAAAATCGGCGTTTTTTTTTTTTATCCGCGATCAAAACGGACGGTCCGTGATTCGAGCGGATTACTAATAATAATAATCCGAAGAAAATCATAAGAAAATTAAGGAAGACGTAATTCGAGTTTTAAATAAAAAAAAAAAATCGCGTCGACGTCGCGGAATAATAGACTATTGTTAGGTGGGCGTCGATCGAATTCTCGTAGCCAAGTTGGCGTCGTTTATACGGTTTGTTTTTCTCTTCCCGAAGTCGTCGTACGAAAATGACAACGACACGTTAAGGAAACGCGACGATTCGCGGCTCGAACGTAAATCAAACGGTGTGTCGTTCTACGTACCATAAGACGAGATTCCGAATGTGCGCGCGCTAATGCCGGCCCCGCCGTCCGTCTCGTTTTTTCGTACGTATTTTCACATTTTTAAACGCAGCGTGGACAACGACCACGACCGATTAAAAACTGATTCCGTATCGAGAGGAACGATACGTCAATAATTACCGTACACCAGACGCGTAGCGCGCTCGATTTTCGACGTCGAATCTCGCCCGATTTCGGTTTTACGAATTGTCTCGTCTAATCTATCAAACGACCGTCGAACACGGTTTTTCAAACACTACGGGCGCGTTTTTATTGAACATAACGACCCTCGTGGCGTCGTTTCGCGCAATTTCACTAACATAAAAATGTTTAATATTAATATTATCCCACCTAAACCCGTTTACTGGCCTTCATCCCGTTGAAGCGAACCAGATATTCTCGATATCTTTGTTACGAAACTACCCAGCAGTTTACGCTGTTCGGTTAACAATATATTAGATTTAAACTCAGATCACTCCTCAGTACGTCTTAATATTTCCGCAACGCCACTAACTCGTACGAAAGCGCCTAAAACTATTTTTACCTCTAATCGTTTACAATTTCGAAACGCAATAAATACGCAAGTAGATCTCAAACTAAAATCTAACTCCGATGTTAGACGAAGCGGTCAATAATTTAACCACATTTGTACAATATTTATACGAGCGCGTTTTTTTACACTTTGCCGTTTCCAAGTCTTTATTTCGATGGTATACGGGTGGCCGGACATTTTTTAATAGCGTTTCGGACGTACGGACGACGTATTATAAAAGAACAATTCGAAACACGATTAAAGCCATAAAACGTTCATTTGTACGGGCTAAGCGGCGCGCGCGCGCGCGGAAGGGGGGGAGCTGGAAATTGGTCGATAACGATTTTTTGTTTTAGCGTCTATTAAATATACCAAAGCTATCCAATTTAAAAAGCGAAATCGTATTTAGAATACTATTAGAAATCCGACGATTTCCAAACGTAAACGGTGTATCCGGACAAGTAAAGTAACGACGGAATCCGCCGTTTCTTTAATCTTTAACCTACGCGTGATTCCACCATTTTTCTCAACGTTCGACGAAATATAAACGTATATTTCGACGTAAACTTCGACGCCGTCACACAGATTTACGAAATTCGATTTCGCAATACCGTTCGTTACGATATATTTGTAAACGGTTACAATAGACGCGTAGGTGCGCGCGCGCGCGCGAATATCTCGCGTAACATCGTTCGGGTAATCGACGAACAGCGACGAAAACATAAAAATACGTAATTAACGGCCGTCAAAGTTGGCGAGAACGTATTATGAATCGTCGTTTCGATAGTGTTCCGATTGAAATACACTGTCGTGTTTGAGCGTGAGAAGTGATCGCCGTCTTCACTTAGGAGACGCTATCATTTTCACCTTTACCCCTGTAAAACGCTTTTCAATAACTCCGTAATTTATGTTAAATATTCAAAACTGTTGGTGAAAAATAGTGTTTCAGAATCGTACCTTTTTTAGATTGAAAACACGGTAATTATTGTACCTTTTATTTCTGAGTTTAAACAAGTATATATTAGTTATATTACGCGAGGGGTTTTCGAGTAAGTTTTCAACCAAGTTTTCAATCTCTTTTCCCAAAAATGAAACGCCGTTGACTAAATGCGCTCTTGTACTAAGCGTGCGCCTATTTGTTAAAATATTTGACGGGCCTATCGTTGATATATATATATGACGTGAAGTCGGATTTTTTTTTAATATCCCAGGTATTTTCTGAAACCACAGGATTGTAGATTAACGTACGATTTTCTTAATTTAGTAAAGCTGTCCTCGGGGACGGTTTCGGCGATTTTGAATTACAAATTACTGATCTTCTTTTAAACCGCGTAAAATGACACAACCGATAGGACTTTCTATTAAAGCTACGGAGCTGGATTTGATCGCCGCCCTTTTCGCGAAACACCGACGTGTTTGGTGAAACGAAATCAACAGTGATTGGCAACGAACGACGGTGGCGTAAATACTTCAATTTTTACGGGATCGATTCGAAATTTATTTTCGAAACCTCGTCACCACGTTGGATTACACATACGATTATCCTAAAACGATACGCCTCGATGTTTCAGACGTAACATACGAAATTGTAACCTCGAAATCGAGAGAGATTTCGATGTTCGAAATAATCGGACGGTTCTCGACCGGACGTCGTTTTCGGCTGTTTGCGAACGAGATATATACAACCTACCATAGCGGTACGCGATACGGTGCTACTTGAACATTCCGATACGTACGAGTACGTGCGTTTCACATTTTTGGTTCGCGAATGTCATTTGTGTACCGTCGTCAAAACGTCGGTAGCCGTAACGACAAAGAAATTTGCCCCGGGCAGTCTCCCCGGTGTAAATCCATTGGCGCGGAGACACGCGTCCGTCGGATAAAAACGCTTAATAAGGCGGAATTCTCGTGATACGCGACATTTCGAAGGAACCCGACACGCGGGACAGAAATGAACGCGGGCCAACTGAAACTCATTGAGCGTCCGACGTCGCGAGACGGGAACATTTTCGTAGATACGCCAGACCGTCATACGAAAGCGTGTTGTTTGCCGATGTTATACCGGCGAATTGTTGCGCGGCGTTTGCGGCGTGGGATTCCGCCCAGAGTTTACGGTAGAACGGGTGCGCGCGAGGAAAACCGCACGTTTCCGAAACATCCCCGTCGAGACGGCACGTGGTTAGGTTACCTAAAACACCGGTAACGGTCCGTCGGATTTTCCCGTTACGGTCGTAACGTTCTCGGTGTCCGCGTTCGCTATACACCGATGTGTATGTTCGAGGGCGCGCGCCGAACAGGTTAGGTGACGTGGTGTGGCACGAGCGTCCGGGCACGGCCGAATGTGTCCCCGGGTTCGTCTAGCGAGCGACATATAAAGCGGAACGTGTTTGGCCACGGACGACACGCGCTTCGTTCGAAATTGTACTATAAAATTTTTTTTTGGGGGGGGGAAACGAAAAATAATCGCTCGAACTCGAGCGGACGTTGCACGACGACGGCGAAGTAATTATACATCTATGGTACGACTTGAAGCCGGGCGTCTTTATCCGGTTTCGCGTGTACGCCGGGGGCGTTATTACAATAATTATTTTCCGTTGGCCGCGTTCGCGGTGTCTTTGCGTAAACGGGACACCACGCGCACACACGCACACACCTGGTGTACCGCCGCCGGGTGTCGAGTTCGGTTCGGAGTCGTACCGGCCAGGAAGGAAGGGTTCGTCGTCGTCGTCGTCACGTGCGGCGGCCGATACGTACACGAGGAGTTCAACGATCCCCGGGGCCGGCACTAAAAGAAGACGTCCCTTCGCGACGTCTGGTCGTTGGCCCGGCTGCCGCTGTGCCGGCGTGTGTGCGGCCCGATGACGCGCGCACGCAGGATGGATTACGGTGGTGATACGGACGCGCGGCGCGAGTACGTCGTTGGGGCCCGTCGCGCGGTGAGATTTATATATACACGCGCGCGCGCGTGCGCATACCTACTGCGACGTTTCGGGGGGAGAGGGGGGGACACATTGAAGACGAAGGGATAGTAGAATTGTGGTATACGTGTGTGGGTGAAAGGGGGAAACGAGCAGACGGGCGGCTCTGACAGATAAAGTCAAGATGCGCGCGTTCGACGTAATACGTGTGCGTATATATATACACACACACACACACGCGCGAGCGTAAAACACGCCGCGATTATTCCCCCCCTGAGATTCCGGATTTCCGTTCCGCGTAACTTCGGTCCAGATGTGTCGGCGGCGGCGGCGCACCGGCAACCCCTTTGCCTTCCGCGTACTCCCGATCACCACCGCCCGTCATCCCGTCCGGCCGGTCGGAAAGCGACGCGTTTTAATAATAAATAATCGTGGAGCGCGTACGCGAGCTCTTAGGCGTCGTCGTTTACACGAAGCGGTCCCGTTTAAAACGAAATTCGCCCAGAAACGTACGCCGTACGCGCGGCACAATCCGGTAAATCGGTTTCACGACGGCGGTTTATCCGCCAACGCGGTTTCGGTACACGGAACCCGGTTATACCGTCGGTACCTATCCGGTTACGTTTCATTTTCGGAATTCCCTCCCCCCCAAAAAAAAAAACCCCCGTACACAAACCAATATTCGTCACACTTTCGGCAACGACAATACCGTCGACATTGAACAAACGTAACGGGATACGACACCCACCGATTTCGCGGTAAATCGAAACCGTTCAATCGTTTACGAATTAATCGAACTGGACTACCCGAAATGCGAACGTTTAACACGGCCGTTTATATCGGCACGACGGCGGTGTTAGTGGCGAAAAAAAACGTTTTGTACAGCTTTTCTCCGCGCGTTTCAACCTCGCGTTGTAATTGACAATCTTCCCGTAAACCACACGGCTATATATATATTATTCGCGATCGATTCTCGGTACTTAAGCGGCCCAAACACGTTTGGCGTTAGGTACGATGTTTGTTGTACAGTATTTGCAAACGCTACGCCCAATATCATCAGCGTCGTTTTTTCCCGAAAAACGTAAAAAATCGCTCTACAGCCCCCCCCCCCACAAATTCGAAAAACGCAGAACAATGTTTCGAACAAGCGTTATAAAAACAATAACAACTCCAGCACAACGGTTAAAGTTTTCAACGGAATATTACGTACGTACGTTTAATAATCGTTCGGAACCGAACGGACGGACTAAAAATAAAAAAAAAAAACCGTTATAAAACGGTCGAGTTGTTTTTTTACCTTTTCTGGTCATACGATTAGCCGGCAGAATCTGAAAACAAAACGAAAACAAAAACCTTTTTTAGATAATAGTATTTTTTCGTTTTACGGGCATATTCGTTAATTCGAATAAGACCCGAGCGGTGTATTAATCGCGCGCGAGTTAAACGCGTTCGATACGTTATATATATATATATAGTCGATCGAATAACGTACGGGAAAACAAATAAAAAATACCAACGGGCGAGCGTAACGTTTTCAGAGGTACCGTAAAACGACGGAATATCCGCGCGCCGCGATCGTTCGTATCGTCTTTTACGAATACCGACGGTTTTTTTTGGCCAACAAACGCGCGCGCAATATACGCGTATATATTGCGTTCGTCGTACGGGCGCTTTCGTCCCAGTTAAACAACGAACGATTAAAAACCTTCGTCGGACTTACCGACGTCATAATAGTATGGCGGCGGCGAAATACTTTTAAACTATTCGTCGGGCCGAGAGCGAGAAATATACGTAACAACGGGTACGACGAGTACAGGAAAAACGATTTCGCGTACAAATTAAAAAAAACAAAAAAAAAAAGGTTCTTCGCCGGACTTACTGGGCGTTATTCTCCAGAAATTGAAAAACGAAACGGCACGTAACTGTACGTATATGTTATTACGTCGGTTGTAACTATGCCGAATTGAAATTTGAAACGGTGTAGCGATTTATGAAAAAACGTTCTTACGCGAAACGAACGGTCGGAAAGAACACATATTTATAGTGCCGGAAACAATAAGCGCGGCGTTAAACGGCCCGTCGTCGTACACGCTTCCAAAGTTACACATTCCCCGCAACGGAACGAAACGTTAAAATCGTTTTCGCCACGAAACCGGAATATTCGTCCACGTGTTCTCGACAAGACCCAACGGTCGTCGAGAAATACCTGTCCTATCGGACACTCACCCGCCGCCATATATATATCTAATACCTTTTAAACGAGCGATTCTTGTATAATGTGAATTTCGGATTCAACGATTTTCACGATATTTAGTACGCGGGGGTTGGTTTCGAGGGCGATAAATCGATCTAGCTAGGTTTCATTTTTAGAAAACGTCGTTTTATCCGTGTTTTCAAGTCAACGAAAAAATGGTTTTATTTTAATTTACGAAGGTAAATATAATATATTTAAATATAATTTCCACAAAACACGATTTACCAAAAAACGAAAATACCGAGCGAAGCCCGGTCACCCGATATTATATATATATATATACAGTTAGCCCCTCTACGCATACGCACACACGTCGAACGAAGAATGATGGCGTTACGTATTATTATCGTTATTGTAACGTTTTCGTTATTGATATTTCTAATAATTACTACTAATTTAATCGGAACTCGGGAATAAAACAAATATTCGTATTAATTAATTATACCTAATAAACCGATATACCTAATTTTAGCTAATTGGCGTTGCGCGAGATAAATACGTACGCGTTTAATTGTTTAATTAATCGACGCTTTTCCGAACAACTTTTTAGCGTATTCATTATATAGACCGCGTATATACGCGTGTGCCGACAATACTTTTAAAGTTATTATTTAAATTGTAGTACGCATAAATAAAAACAAGCGTCGAGTATCCCGAAGTATTGTGAAAATTCGTTTTTCAATTTACGGCGATAATTTTCGAAATCGCTCCGTGCGTAAAATCAAACGACCGATTTCACCGATCGAATAATATGATACGGAGTGCTCCCCGTAAACGGTATAATATTATTATTACTAATAACACGCAAATCGTCGGGGCGCCGCCGACACCGTGAATAGTAATTACCGAAATTACGCGTTGTTAATATAATTATCTATCGTATAATTAGCGGCGTTGGGTCTATTTATAGGCGCGATTATCGGGGCGGACGAATTAGTTTTGCCGACGAAATATCAAAACACGACCGGCGAGTACGCGAGAAATATTCCGAACGAACGCTAAAAAACAATAAACACGTTCGGTCCGTCCGTGTATGTTTTTTTTTTTTTTGGGAGGTAAACGTCCGTAAAAATTGTTCGGTTTATGGCGGATACGTTTTTTTTAACGCGAAATCGTCGCGTACGGCTTGGTTGACTGGCGTGGTCTCGGAGCGGCGACGGCGGGGGTACGGACCCATTAAACGGATTTACGTATATTGTTGTACGGTGGATTTACGGTGGCACACGCGCGCGCGGGTACTTAAAAGACCGTCCGAACCGTTTCCTCAAACGTGTACACCCTAGGACGGTGTACTACTACTTCGAAAATACGATATGTATTGTTTTATTCGATCACCACGGACATAAACGGTAAATCGTTTAAACTTCCGTCGAACGACAACGGATATTGGCGGTAGGGACCGCGTGCGCGGTTCGTGTATATATAATCCGTCCCGGCGTACGGTTACTCGACGAAAACGAATAGCGAGCGCGTATTTTCGAACGTTTTTTTTT
>JAIPRN010003686.1:0-19721 GCA_025469175.1 Geopemphigus sp. TES_GeoC_2020 | reverse complement strand
AAAAATTACTTTATAAAAATACTAACAGATATATATATATATATATATATATATATATATATATATGTGTGTGTGTGTGTATGTGAAAAAAGGAAATAAACAATTTTAGCGATATTGACCGCGGAATTCATTGATATTCACGGTAGTCTGCCATTACATTAGATTCGCGGAAATAAAAACTTCGTGTTTGTGTATTAGAGTTATTTGACCCGTTATTAAATTTAAATATTAACGTAAGACCGAAATGAGTCTTTCGATTATTTTTTATTTATTTCGTAGCAAAACACAGATTTAAGTAATTTTTCAGTTTTTTATTTTTTAGATATATATATATATATATATATATATATATAGAGGTATATACGTACCGTCCATTAAAAATCGGATATCGAAAAAACCGGCAATAGAGACGCGTTTTACATATTCTTGCGGCGTTAATTCGATAATGGGTCAATTAACTCTAATATATACTATCTTGGTGTCCTCAGTTTTGGTTCTATCGGGAAGTTGTACGTATACTATATATGAAAAAACTAACCGCGATGTATTTATCATTAAAATGTAGATGAACGTGTGTTACGCAATTTCTATAAATATATATATATATATCGTGTTAGATATACGAATACGTAGACGCAAGAACCCGTTCTTATATTTGTATTTATATTAGAAAAATAAACGTCAATATATAAGTACCGAAAGTCTCTTAACGTTCGTTGATAGTTTTGTATACAACTTTTTAAACGATGACCTTATAATATAGTACACGGTTCGCAATTTGTGATAACCGGCTACTCGCGATTGTCACCGTGTACATCCGATTTATAAGTTCGTTTTATTTGTAGAGACAAATGTCAAACCGAATACAGTTTTATTGAAACTAATTGCTACGTTATGTATCGGAAGGTCCGAGATTATTCGCGTCCATATCTACAATCTACTCGAGCGCCGATTTTTAATTAACCTAATTAATACGGACGTCTATTTTTTAACTCGATTATCAACCAATTTGCAAATAGAAACTCGTTTATTCGTATCGGGGGGTTTTTTTTTTTTTAGATCCGTAATTCGGCGATTGTTTTCAACGCAATTACAAATATGAACTCGTTCGGTCGCTCGTGTTGTGAACGTTACAAAATACGTTACGTAATTATCGTATATTTATTATATCCGCTCTATACGTACCCGTGTTGCAAGTACTGCCAGCCCAGCCGGGCCGACATTCGCAGTGAAACTGTTTGGGTACCAATAGCGGCGGTTGAACGGCGTATCCCAGAACCGGCGCACCACCGACGTTGGAACCGGCACCATTTGCCGCGCCACTGTCCGCGGTTCGGCACCTGCCGCCATTGGCGCACGGCTCGGTGGCGCACGGATTCAGCACCACGTCGCAGTTAGCGCCGCCGAACCCTTCGGGACACGAGCACGTGTACCTGTCCGGAGCGGTGCTCTTGCACGTTCCCCCGTTCAGGCATGGTTCGTGGGTACCGCAGTAGTTCAAGTCTGAAACAAGACGAGGAGCGTAAAAGCGCGTGGGACCGGCGGCGGGTCGGACGAATTCGACGAGCCGCGGCAATCAAGGCCTTTCCAAAATTAAGCGCTACAAATTTATACGTATTACACGCTTCGCGATATACCTGAAGTGACCGTGTAAACAAAATATACTAATTTACGCAAAAAAGTAGCGCGGATTTTTTTTTTTGGCGATACGAAGCCAGCAAATATTTCTTTATTCGAACTTTCATCGATCATACAATATAGGAACATTTGATGGTACGTGACGAATCAATTTCGGGTTTTTTTTATCGGAATTGTCGAGACTTCGTCGACATTTAGACACTCGGTTATGCGGGAGATTAATTCACCATCAGTCGACCGATTTATTTGAATTCTAACCGTGACGATATACCAGAGTGGAATTATTGTACGCGTAAAATTTATCGTTATTTTATTACGATTTGTGTGAAAACCAACCATTTTCGTCACAAAATTGCATTCGACTCGGTGTATATTACGTAATTTTAAAACACGTACTATATAATTATTAACGAAGGCGAGTCTGTCCACTAGATCTACGACGGCTGCTCAATAAAGACTGACACTATCTTCACGAGCGCGAAAATTCGCCGCGAAAGCAATGGTGATTACGTTTTTCGATCACCACGGTATGGTGTACATCAATACGGTCCCGCAGGGTCATACGATTAATGCGACGTATTATATTTCAGTTACTGAAGCGGTTAATAAAAAATCGAATTCCAAAAAAGCGACCAGATCTTGTCAAACGTTGAAAACTTCACTAATGACTCGTGTTGTGTACATTGTAAACGAGTTCCTCGATCACAAAAAATTTTGAAACAATACTGCATCCACCCTATAGCCCTGACATAGTTCCGAGTGACTTTTCCCTCTAAACCAAAAAATACTTCAAAGGTCGACGTTTTCCAAGTACTAATGGCGGCTGTTAGAGGCTTTGGTGACGGTTTTGAAATACCTTTCACGGATGGCTTCAAACGTGTATTTAAGGAATAGCAGAGGCGCTGAAGAACAAGCGCGTTGCGTTGAACGGTAAATACATTGCCCGTGACACAAATGTCGATTCATAGGATCGTATAGAATTGTAGTAATATTGTCGGTCTTTATTATGAACAGCCCATGGGTGAAAAGGAAAACGAGCCAATTTTCGGCTACAGGTTTTTCACTATCAAAACTCGAAGGACCCTGGTCCCCCGTCCCGTAAGAAATTGCGTCGACAAATTTCAACGGCCCCCTCCTCTCGGTGACGTCGACTGGACACGATCGCGCCGAGTGGAATCAGCGGCGGCGGCGTAAGGCCGAAACACGCGGAGCGGTGCTTTGCCCGGGTCCGGGTCGCGGTTTCCAACGGTCGGCAGTACGTGGCCGGGGGTGGTGCCTGACACGACGCGACGGCGATAGCCGATAAGTAATAGAGGGACGGCACACGGCGTGTACATAATCGGTAGGTATAGCTAGGTAATATTGGTAGGCACGCGGCGGGCGGGTGTACGATAATATTACATTACACGCGGTGTGTATATCGTATTATGTACGCGTATATAACGCAGAGTGCCGTGTTATTTTTCGGCGCGGTTATATAGGATTGAGATTATTGTAATTACAACGATATCGGCGGGTGCGTGCAGGTAGTTGTTGTTGTTGCTGCTGCTGCTGCTGCTGTTGCGAGGGGCGGGTATATATATATATATATATGGTCACGGGTTACTTTTATTATTCCGTGTGTGATCAATTCGACGGACGACGAGAGTATTACAGAGTGCATAATATATAATATTATATAGGAGCGCGCGCGCGAGTTCGATCGTCGTCGTCGCTTTATGATTTAGAAAACTCGTTTTCATCGGCAGCGGCGGCGTGTAACGCACTGCGCACTCCGCCACCGCCACCACCGTTGCACAACGCGGCTGTACACACACACACACACACGATCGTGATTCGACCGTCCCAGAATACAATTATTGCCCGCCGACGCCGACCCATAGGTTCGCGCGAGACCAAAAACAAAAACCTTTAACCGCCCGCGTGCAACGTATTAATATATATGATAATGTTTACGTGTATAGTACTGGTCGGTTACTGTTATTATTACTATATATATATATATATGTATGTATTGGCCGTTTCGATTAATACGCGGCGGTGGCGGAAGAAGAGACCGAATTTTTACGCGCGCGGAATTCGTCGCACTACGTGATTTCCTGCGTATATATATACTCGTATATGCGAGCGATGATTATATTACCGAACGATCGAGTTGCGTATCACCCTCCTACTACTCCGCCACAAACAGTTCCGGTAATGGAACGGAATCCGTAAACATTATAAATCCGTAGCTCGGTGCGCGACGAATTCACGTAAACGCGATACTGTTCTGGTCTTCTTAACACTTTCGTTTACAACAACACAAATCGACGGTGAAATTAAAAATCGCCGCGGTCCTTCGAAATCGTATACGAACGTTTAAAATCGTGCGTTTTCTCGTTGGGCGCGACGGGTGGGCGGGCGGTGCCCATGAATGACACGACGTATTATACTTATATATATATATGGAAGTATACAATGATTTAACTGCCCGGTTTATAAGACGTCCAATAACCAATTATCGACAAATTAAATTTATCGTCACCAACGTCGTCGTATTTGGTTTCGTTTATATTAATAACACAATCACCAGCTATATTCCAAAGCACGTTTTATCTATCTGTCGTAATATTTATCGCGTGTAGTATAATATATTTACGTTGAAACGATAATATTAGTTTTGGGTAAACGATGTTTTCATATTATCTACAGTTTACCCTTTAACGTTCAAATTTTTTTATTTATTTAAAAAACTGTTTACTGTTCGTTGTTTACATTTTCTTACTATCTCTCCTTTGACGTGGAATTTCTATATACTGTCACGGGCCGTACGTACTCAGTTCACCACGGTGGCCGAATAAAATACACAATTATTGGATCCGATAACGGCAACGACGCATTTATGTGGCGGAAACGGAAAGTTGACAAGAAAATAAAAAAAAATCAATAAATAGATAAAAATTATCACGGGAAAACGATATTAACTGTGAGCATAACGTATATATGCTCGTGTATAACTGACGACGACAATATACCGATAATTTATTATTATTGTTATTTTGAGATCGTGTGTCCCAACGGACAACGGTGACCTTAAATCTTGACTGAAATCCAGTAACTGGTATACTAGTTGCCCTCCAATTTTCAAGTATAAGAATTATTTAGAGACTATACGTATTTCAGTACGTAGTTGGAACGTCGTCTCGGTTATTCGTTCACATCGGTACGATTACTTTTTGTGTTGTATTTTCGTTTAAAATTTTAAAGATATTTGTGTAAATCCGTAACATTCGGAAATTGATTTTGAACAGAACTATATAGTTAGGTTTATTACGAAAATATTTATTTATCGTACGACATAAAAAAAACACCATCGTATTACGAAGCGGGTTTGTAGGATAATTTACGCACATCGTATCGCCAAATAAATATATTTTAATAATACGAGTAATATTTTCATTTTTAATAATTATTTTGTAAGTACGTCTAATTGCATACGCGAGTGTGTTCAAAAAGTACGCGATTTTCGATTATTTTACGAAAATCGAATAATACGCGGGAAATTTCTGTTTGCGAAATGTTGCGGACGACTACATTCACGCACGTAGCCGCGATTTAACACACCAATAGCATGCGTCCGTTACTAGCAGGCAGCCTATTATCGTGAGTTGTACAATATACGCCTGTTGGATATTTTATTAACACACACGAGGTGTGTGTCATTGTTAACACCAATACCTTCACCCGGCTCAAATTATAAAAATTATTTACTAAATAATTATAAATTCTGTAAATGTCGTACGCGTATGTTTTAATGTTTATAGGGCATATTATGAATTTCGTAGTTTTTTAAAAGTCCCCCCCCGACCCAATCGTACAATAACAACGTATCGTATTTAATAATATATATTGTGAAAAATCGATCGTGCATAATTTATTATGTTATCGTTATAAATATAAATCATACACGCGTTATTAACGATTGAACAGAAAAAAATATATATAATAAATATAACTTTGAAAAAAATACTACAATATATGTCGACGTGTATTCATACACACAAGTCGCAAAGGGTGCGAGTGTCGAATAAATTTGGAGCAATTTTAGTTATTACAACCCCACTATAAGTATAAATGAAACAAAAAAATCGCCCCGATAAAACGACAAACGTGAACAAAACGCGAGTGAGAGTAACAAAAAAAAAAACCGACAATCGTCGCGCGAAACAGGACGGATAATATTTTTACGAGTCCGAGGCGTCCCTATTACGATCATCTAAACTATTAATTTTTTTTTCAATTTTATTCTTGTTGCCAGATTACAAACGTATATATATATAATAAACCGATTCGGAGGGGCGAATGATTCGATATGCATCACCGATCATAAAAAAGCCGTCACTGTGTCGCAGTCGACGAACGGTGTTGACCCCCACGTATCAGAAAAAAAACTGAAGCCGACTTCGTTAAAAAAAAATCGAAATCGGACGAACGCGCGAAAATTTTTATCCGAATTTCCCGTAAAATGCGTAAAACATCCACGGATAAAACGAAATAAGAATCCATATACTGCGGTTAAATACTTTGTGCTCCCATACGACGCGATAACAGAGAAAATTCAATATTAATGTACGTAAAATCGGGCAAAATGTGAATTTTCGAACCGTGCGAAAATATGCGACGTAAAGGTTATTTTAATTTTAAATTCGATAAAAAGGTAAAATCACACTGAATATACATCGCTCGGCTCACGACATTTTACAGCGAATATGTTCCTATAACATAATATTTTGTGTCGATGTCTTTATTATTAAGATATCGTTGACATGTATATAATAAGAGGATAATAAATGTAACAGATATTTATCGTGGTTTCGACGTCTCCGAATTACTTCTAATACACACACACATTTATGTTTATAATACAATAGAAAATGCCAATATTATGTTTACGGTATATAGTTTTGAATCAAAAAACGAATTTTCGCTCACTCCCCTCCTTCCCCAATCTATTGAATCGGTGGCGCCATATAACCACACGTCTAAAGGGCGTATCATAATGGCCGTACTATTATTTATACGTTAACGCGTCGAAACTCGTCGAACCGAAAATTATTTACTTATAAACCGCGTATAAATTCCAATACGATTTTCTATATAAATACCATATTATAACGGACCAATATTTAAAAATTACTCGAAATATTGTTTTGGGACACGGTAAAGAGCGATTGAAATTTTTGGATATCCGCCTAAATTAGAACAATTCAATTATAAATGTTTAGCTCGTAGAAACAAACGATTAATCGTTTAAGTTTCAATTCTGCAAGCTCTTGACGATAATTACGTTTTACGTTAACAATAACCTTAGTTTGCCAATGTTTGTGATAGTTATTGGCCGTCTGATATTGAATTGAATTTTAAATAGACGTTTAAAAAGTAAATAATACACGTTTTATATTAATTCCAAATTCGTTTCAACTTACAGAAAAACAAAGCGAATAGATATAACGATAAGAACAATAGTAAAGAAAAAAAAACTATAAAAAAGAGAGTAAAGGGAAATCGGTAAAATGAATAAAATTACGCTAAAGACTAAAATACGTAGAGTTAAATCAAAAACAAAAATACGTTCACGAGACCACCGCTACATTATACTATTACTATACTATACTGTACTAAGTATTATATAATTACGCGCGTTATACTAGAAAAATTAACGATCCGTTTCGAGCGATAAAAATGAAATAATTAAAAATAAGGATAATAAATATGGAACACTCACCTTGGTCGCACAGGATACCGCCCCAGTTCACGTCGCATATGCACTGCCAAGAAGTTCCGTTGCAATATCCGTGCTTACATCCTGGATACGTCATGCACTGATCGCACAGCTCGCCGTGCCATCCTTTCCGACACCTATTTATTATCGTATTTCGGTTTAATAACAGTTTCGTCAATATATACAACGTACATGTATTCACACACGTTTTTTTACACATTTTAATATTTCACATAATTAATACGCGTTACACGACGACGACGACGATTGCTAAGCGTATTGTTTCCGTTCGGCAGTATAAATAGTTAATACGAACGAGTGGTTAGTGTAAAAGCGCGATTGCCTAGTAGTTGGAAAATTCGGGTTATATTCGGTTATTTTCGTCATGAAAAAAGAGCGCGTAAATCGACGAATTACAAAATAGGAGTTGGACAAGTATGGACTTTGGAGTGAATACGAAATTCCGCCGTTAAATTCAAATCGACTATTTAATAGTTCGTTTACGTCCAACCTCGTTCGCAAGTCGAGTGGACTCGGAGTCCGCCTATTTCGTAGCGCGCGCGTTATTTATCGTACGTCGGTATTCTAAATGGAATTCTACGTGGGTACGGGTAAAATAATTCGCGTACATGCCCGTGTTGCGATGTACGTTCGCTAATATTGTCGTTTGTATGACGAGCTCGTTTTTGGCCCACAGCGGGTACAACGTGTTGGGGAGCGAGAGTCGCCGCGTTGTCCCCGCAAATAGATAACGGTGGCGGCGACGGGCGGAAAAACGTATCGCGCGTAATGTGCGTAAAGGCGGACGATTTTCGGCTCTCTGTTTTTCGGGGATATCGGGGCGGAGCGGGACGGGAACTGTGAGAAACGCTAGCCGTAATATACGTTGTTTTTTTTCTTTTACTCGGGAAAAATATTCGTATCGAATTAATTAATATATAACAGCGTCTCACGCGCGCGCTGCACCGTCTCCGTCATTTCGTATTCACCGGACGCGGCGGCAGCGGTTGTGTGAGAACTCTGTACGGGGCGCACGTGGACTGTATGACTGTACACACACACACACGACGACGACGAAATTCCGCCGCCGACGACGATACACGCGCGTTTATTAAAATTCGGCCGGCGTGCAGCCCCCGCCGATTGCTGACGATGAGCGACGGCCCGCCTAACCATAATATTATATTATATATACTCTCGAAAACTCGCCGTCGCGTCTCGTTATTCCCACGCCCCCGCCAACCCCGTGTGTTCTGGTGACGGTGAACCGATGGCTGGCGGACGGACGGTCGGACCAGTCACTTGCTGGCCAGAGTCCAACGACGATTTACGAAACCGTATACGCCACCGCTCAACGGCGACGACGGCGACGACGGCAACGACGACGACGACGACGACGACGACGACGACGACGACGACGACGACGACGACAACGACGACGACGACGACGACGACGACGACGATGACGACGACGACGACGACGACGACGACGACGACAACGAGGACAACGGCGTCGTGTTTACGATATATACGCACACGCGCGCGTACGTGCGGTGGTACCCACGGACTGTCTTCGTGATTAGAATACGCGATGTGACGATTATATTATTATTATTATTGAATACGACTACGAAATTGTCGTATATCCACGATCGAAGAACACGTGAAAGACCCGAGCGGTGGGGGACGGGCGGGGAGGCGATGGGCGTCCGTCGGAAATCGTTTAGACAACTTGACCGTACAGAGCAATGTCGTAATGGTATGATATGGCGGTGAAGGGGTAAGAAAAGCGTCGATAATATTACCTATATCGGTTTCCTGTAATCGTTATTTTTCTGTTTTACCTTAAAAAGGTCGAATTGAATCGCCTAATACGTATTTGCGAATATTTCGGCGTGAACGCGTTGAATTTAAAACGTTCGTACGTCTTTCGTTCCGGGTAAATATTTTGACGAATTTTACGGACCAAAAGGCACCGTGGACACGTACATAACGTGGGGTACAAATTCGACATATTTATTTACGTTTGATTTGTATGAACCGTAGGTTTCTTCCTAATAATTTCGTTATAATTTACGAGTACGAGAAATTTTCTTTTCGACCGAACGGGAGGTTACTGAACTGCGAGGCCACGAAACGAGCCGTACAGACTATTTTGACGAAATTTGTCGACGATCTATTCGTATCATCGTCTATTTATATTAATTTGAGAAACCGACGGCACTTAATATATATTTATATTTTTTCTTTCTAATCATCGCCCACAACGCGTTATCCATAGTATACGCCGTTATCACTATTATCGTAGGCAACAACAATATACAAATACACACTCATCTACGTCATCGCCGTACATACTAACCAAACGCGTAGGTTTTTTACGATATATTAAACTACACTAAAACACGAACAACACAATATATATATATACGTATACTTACTCGCAACCGCCCGGATAATCGCACTTTCCGTGTACGGGATCACATCCGGTCTTGCACACGGCTATAAATGTTCAAAAATAAGAGATTATTAAATTATTATTTAAGTATACGCGCGCGAGATATAATATCGTCATATATATATATATATATGTAGAAACAATATCGTTGAATTATTCGTAGGCAATAATCGAAAAACAAAAACGAAGCTTTTTAGATATGTAGACTCACCTTTATCGCAGTTTTCGCCCTGCCAGCCCGGTATACACTCTTTCCGGCCGTCCGTATCGCCGCATGTATAATGGCCGAACCGGTCGTCCCGGGGCTTGCAAAGTTTCGTGCACGTCTGCCCGTAGTAGTTCCGATCGCACCGGACGCGCACCCGATACGCCATGCGAGCCGTCCGTCCCAGATGAGATAGAGCTTTCCATTCGTTGCCGGGCAATAATATGCCGGAGTAGGTGGCCTCTTCGATAACGGACAAAGTGCCTGCGGAACGGATCGAACAAAAACGATACGTGAGAAGCACGGAGACGTACACGATTAATCGCCTAGTATTCGTCGACGTAATTTCATTTATTATCGAAACGTATTTCGTTAATTTTATTTCGACGTATTTACTGTTTAAAACGTCTACGTGTGTTTATATACGAATGTGTGAACAAAAAGTTGTCGGAGAGAAAGTCGAACATTTTCAACCCTTCTCTATAAATAAGCCCCGCGACGTCATATATAAACGTATTATACGACTTTGAAACGTACATTTTGAAAATCTAAACATAGAGACCCGAAAGTGGTATACAGTGATCGGGGCGTTCCCCTCGGCAAGCTCATACGGAACCGATTTGAAATATGATCATTAATGAAGAGCGTAGTCGAACTGGAAAGATTTATATTTTACGTCCGCGTCGATAAATACGAAATATTATTAAAACGTTAGCCAGTGCCCGAAAACCGTTTCGGAACGACCGTTTGATGGACACCCATCGTCAAACGACGTTTGTCTCTGTATACCGCTTACACGACCGGTGGCCAACACGACCGTATCAAATCTTTCACACGAATCGTCGTATATTCGTCGTCGTAGTCGTATTTTATTCGGTCGCGGCGGCGGCGGCGGCGACGGTGGACGAAAACCCGGTATATACCTCGCCGCCGCCTCAACCGATTCGATTCGGTACCCGTCGCGGCCGCGGTATATAACAACTACACACACATACACGCACACGCACACATACGCACGAGCATAACAATAGTAACAACGCGCGTGGAATTGATTGAGATAATTTTTTTTTATTCTCCGTCCGTTTCTTAGGCGTTTTGCCTTGGCTACCCTTTTTTTCCCTTGTTCCGTTGTTCTCGCGTTTATCTCGTCGTCTATCAACAATGGGCATCGTCGTCACAATCACACACACACACACACAC
Source organism: Geopemphigus sp. TES_GeoC_2020 (assembly GCA_025469175.1). Lineage (NCBI taxonomy): Eukaryota > Metazoa > Arthropoda > Insecta > Hemiptera > Aphididae > Geopemphigus > Geopemphigus sp. TES_GeoC_2020. Next base: position 8,456 of record JAIPRN010003686.1, on the reverse strand, counting down.
ACACACACACACACACACCACTCACGGTATACACATTACACGTCCTATACGTATATATATTCGTACGAAAACAAAAAGAACTCGACTACGACAAATCTTCAATAATAATAATCACACATAACGATGACAACAATAGTAACAAAAACCGTCCCGCCGCCGCATTCCAACACGGAATTGGAAATTGGAATCGGATCGAAGAGTACGTAATAAGTAAAACCATAACGCGTATTATGTAAGTAGTACTATCCGGAGCAGTAACAGAATCACCGGGCGAGTGACCACCGCCGCTGCAGCAACAGGCGGAATCGGACGTGACGCCGCCGCGGCCGACGTTAACTACCGCGACGAAACGGACGATATTATTGAGCGTACGTACATATTATAATATATACACGGCTAATATTAATACACACGTCGTCGTCGTCGTCATCATAGTTATATACAACAACACAACAACAACAATAAATAATAATATGACTGATGTTTTCGATTGCCTCCTCGATAGGTGCGTGCGTGCGTAAGTACGTGTATGTGTGTGTGTGTGTGTGTGTGTGTGTGTATATGTCATTGACAAGGGTCGACGGCGGCGATTACTCCAATGTATGTGTGATTATACTGTTGTGTGTGTGTGTGTGGGTGTATCTATCTCGGCCCGAGTCACGTCGCGTACAACGGACAGCGGCGACGATATACTAATATTAATAATAACAGTAGTGTATAAATATGCCCGTGTGTGTGACATCGTTTTTGATGTGCGCGACCGTTACACAATATTATTAACATAAAGGCGAGTACAAAAAATATACACCGTGTTCCTTCGAAAATGAAAAAACCATATTTCCGTTTGGGCGTTTGATTTACATAATTTTGATCGACCATAACATTTGAAATTTCATTTGCGTGCAGTACCGTAATTTATAAAAAAACGTTTTAATTCGCTCGTCACTCGAATACGAAAGTCGACATTTTTCTCGGTTTTTCTATTATTAATTCCTAAGCGTATTGGTGTACGATAAACGATACATATCGTTTTTAATATAAATAAAAAATAACCGAATCAGAATAACGCGTAATTCGTTATCACCTGTTTCGTTATCTGTAACGTTAATTTGGCTTATAAAAGCGGCCGATTTTGACGAATAAAAATTAAACATATATTGAAAACAGCGATTGAAGAAAAACGGAATTATTTTTTTTTTGGAGCAAAACCGTTGATTCTAACTAAGCTTTGAGCGTTATTACGTTAATAATATTTTTTCTAATATTGTAATAAACACGAATATAAATTCGTCTCGAGTGCAAGTACAAGTTTAAAACAAAACATTTTTAACGCAATCGTACGCGACATTGTTGATTTTTTTGACATAAACGTGTGTAAAGCGATATTTAAAAATATAGTAAATGTTCGTTATGTTTTTCTAACGCGATCAATTTTACCACTTTGTTACCGTTGTAGCGTCAAAGTCGTTTTAATATAATTAGTTATACACCGGCGAGAGGCTTAATCCATTGTAGTGGTACACGGACCTTAAGTAAAAGACTCTTTCGAATCCACGGACTCCTTTACCGAGTTGCGTATCGAACGACCATTTTTTACCTTTTCACCCCCGGCACGTTGCTATATTTACAAGACGCGTATACAATATACAGCGTAATTTATCGAATTAACGCGATAGTGACGCTTACCCGTATAATTGTTGTAATCCATCGCTTGCAATATGAACGTAAACGATCTCTGTAACAAAATAAAACGAAAAAACGATTAATGAAAACCGGTATAATAATAATGATAATAATAATAATGACGACTCGTGGCAGGTGCGGCGATGTGTTATGCGAGTGAACATATATAAATATATATGAAATAATGAAAATAATAATAATTTGACGTTTATATTGGATAATTCAATATAACGCGAGTATGAAATAATATCGCTGGTTCCAAACGCAAACATCCGACGATCGATCGGAGGGGCAAGAACCGCGATCGCCGGCAAGCGCGCGATAAATAACGTATATACGGTCGTTATTTATCGTATCTATATATATATATGGTCGGCCATACATCGCTGTTACGGTTAACACGCGCACGACTAGAATGCGCGCGTATAAATTTTTTTACATTCTTTCTATGCCATAGCCTGAAGACCATGTACGACATTATTGTCGTCGAGACGACCGTGTCGCGCTCGCTCGCTCGCTCGCTTGCGAGACCGTCGTCGTCGTCGTCGTCGTCGTACGCAATCGCCTCGCGATAAATCATCGTTGTCGAGAGAAACCGCAACGATAGAGTGCATAAATGTTCGCGTACACACGCGCACTCATAACACACAACAACGCCGCGTGCGACACACATATTGTATATTATTAATATACTACTATAGCGAATACGACTCCTACGCGAACCGTCGCGGACACGATTTTCATATAAACCTAATAGTTACTACCCGTTCGGGCTATACAATTATTGCGTACTGTAGGCTATATATATATATATATCGATTCAGCTGCACAGGTACGGAATCTAACCGGTTGAATCACCGGGCAAATGATGCGTGGTGGCATGGGGTGAAACGACGGACTTTTTCGGTTAAAACATAGTCGTATTTTAGGGTAAACGGAATCGGTACGTTGCTTGACAAATTTTGACAATTTTCTCTGTAATAAGCGCGAAGAAAAACTATCGAAAACATCGCGGAACGTCGCCACAATATCGACCGTTCGCGCTCCACCGACTCGGTAACATTTGACGGCTCGATATTTTCGCTCGGTATTTGAAATTATTAATCGTCCATATCCGAACCAGTGGCTAAATTAAAATCGAATTCCTTCGCGATGGAACACGGACGTGTCTGTATTTTAGTATTGTACACGGACTAGGAAAAAAACGTATAATTAAAAAAAAAAAAAAAACGCTTAATCGTTTATAATATTATGTTCGGTAGACGAAAAATGTTTGATAGGGGGTGTGGGAAAATAACCGAGACTCCGAGATCCTCCCTTTTTAATTTAAAACCTAGTTACGCCTATGCTGCAGGTGGTTCGAAAAAATAAGTACCGGACGATTTAATAAAATATTATATCGGAGGACGAGCTAGGGAATAAAATAACATTAACACGGAACGATATTAATATGTATTTCGATATATACATATACGTGGACGATTTCAAGATCGACGAGATCTTTACAGATTCGCGCGTGCACACACACACACACACATATATATATATAGACACGGTTGACAAAAGATACAAAGCGCGCGTTTTTATCTCGTAAGTAATTCGTCGCCGCGGACCCGAAAGAAGAATGGTCGCGTCATCGTAATCGCCACCTCAGCGTCTGTGCGCGGCTAAATAAGCTACGAACCCACCGCCGCTGCCATTCGCGGTCGTCGTTCGTGGGGCCACAAACGACGTTCGTTTTTCCGCCGCGTCACCGGCGTGCAGACACGTGCACCGTGCCCGACCGGTCACCGTCGCCGCCGTAATAACAAAACTGCGGCGGCGTTTTTCCGCTACGTCACGCTACCCGTTCCACGTTCGACGCGACGACGACGACGACGACGACGACGACGCGGTACTAACGACTCTGTTGTATACGACTAATTGCCCGGTCCGGACGACTGTATTATCTATTATTAAGCCGCCCGTGCTGCCGCTGGTCGGCGGCGTGCGTCGGTCTTGGGACGCGCGAAGGAACTCAACACCCGGGCACCGGCCACTGTGTCTGGCACTGTAGCGCGCGGAGGCGGCGGAACCTAATTCATTACGTTATCGTCCGGGCCGGCGGCGGTTTAACGACGCGATATGATAAACGACGGCGAGGAAATTAAGAGCTCCGACGCGGCGGCAACGCCGTAACGAGGTGCCACACAGCCTGCAGCGGCGGTCGGTAGCGGCGGTGGCGGCGACGAGTCGGGCCAAGACGGCGCTCATTGTGTTCTGTATGGTATTACGCATACGGCGAACGGGCGCGATATCGCGCCAAATGCCTCTCGTGTGTGTGTGTGTGTGTGTGTGTGTGTGTGAGCAAACGAGATTCGCGGATTTTCACGTAAGTAGTCGACCAAATAAGACCCTCGTAACATATATATATATATATATATTTCTAATCAATCGGTACGGCGAGCAACCGCTTGGATTTGTTAGTAACGAGTAGCGTGATATCGAATTTACGGTCGAAGAACGGGAACGTATTTAAAGAGAAAAGAGTTTTCGCGTACGTTTTGGGTAAAGTTTATCCAAACGGAAAAAAGTAATTTTTTCCAAAAAAAAAAAAAAACTACGTGAAATATTTTTTCGTCGATCAAACCTATTTCGAAACTCGCGAGTACGACGAAAGGGTATTAAATATCTCAGGGGTAACGGCGTTATACGGATTTTCGTAAATAACATAAACACGACCTCGTCCGGCTTCGATAATAATATATATATATATATATATGTATGGAACACGGCGAGTGCGCGGTACATACACGAAGGGTACGTTATAGACAATATATAACGCGGCGGAACGGTAATTACGGCGACGGAATATAATAATGAAAATAATAATAATAATAATAGTGAAGCAGTAGTAGTAAGTAATAGTAATAACTACGTCGGGTTTACATATATATATATACGGCAACGGAAGATACGGAGGACGACAAAGACCGTCGACGACGACGACGACGACGACGTGTGTAGGTGATGCGGCGTGTGCGGTACCGCTGCACTCCCGGAGGGTATCCGCGCGCATAGGCAGCACCGCGATCGCGTTATATATCGCCGTCCCGGTTATACTGATTGATTTATTACGAGCGTGGTCGCGCGCGTGGTCGTTACCGGGAAAATACAGCGTCGACGACGACGACGACGACGACGACGACGACACAATGTAATATACTCGCGGTGGCGACGTCCGATAGTCGTCTCCGAGTCGGATATGGTCGGAGTCGCTCGAATCGCCGTGGCGCGAGCGCGCGCGCGGCCGAGTAGTCCGCCGCGCGTATATACCGAATACCGGCATCGGCGGAATGAAAAAAGCGTACGTACGACGGCGATATGGCGCCACCACCACGGCCGCGACTGCGGCGGACACGCACTACCCGTCATCGCGTCGTACGGCCGATGAATAAAAGAAACGAGATCCGCACTTCGAACTACCCCAGCCTCCCCTCGCCACCACGTCCGCGGGGAGACCCGTTCGAGACGACGTAGAAAAATCGACAGAAAAAAAAAACCCGATTACGACGATTCAATCGATCGCCGCAGGGTCAAAACGTTGTCGTCGTATATCGATATTTAACGTACGTATGTATAGCTCGCACGTATCGAATATAGAATAATATAATAGTAATAGTAGTTCAGGTTTCATATATCGCGCGAGTACGTGCCGTAAATGTAACCGTGTAACAGTGTGGAGGACGGACCACGTCGACCGACTTTGTGGCGCCGGTCGTCGTAACAATAACAATACTTAGACGTATATATATATGAACGACAATGAAATCGCGCGACTGTAACAACGGCGTTCGTATTGACGCGTGGAACAGGTTAAATAGACGACAAAATTTCGGTAGGTATTACATATATGTATATATTTATATTCCGCCGTCGCTGCATCACGCGCTCGCGCGTATGACACTCTCGGTAAGGGGTCAACACCGTAACAACGAATATAAAGAAAAAATTCTTCTTACTACCATAAAAAAATTGTATATAGATCACGCGACGCTCATTGTCGCGCGTGGCGTTGATATACACACACACACACACACATATATATATACACACGAAATGTGCGTGGCGTGTCAAAAAGAAATGGCGAAAAAAACACACAATGATATAATTACGACAGTCGTCACACGTGCTTTATATATATATACACGTTATAATAAATAATATAATATGTAAAGCGTATATATATAAAGTTTGTGTGTTACGCAACAGCTGTGACGCAGTGGATGGATGATCAATACGGGAAAAAAACGCCGCGACAACTAAACGACAGATGACCGGGGGTCGACCACGAAATTATCGTCATATTGTTTCGTCTTGCCATTCATACAGCGACGGTAACAGCCACACTGCAACAGAGCAGCGATATATATCCCTGCGACGGCGGAGGGGCGCATGGACGATAACAATAGTTGGAAAAAAAAACGGCCGCGAAGTGCGTCGAGCGTATATATATATATATATATATATATATACATTGTAGTCAAGTGCGACGGTCAACCCTGAACTGCATAGTGGCTGTGGGGAATGGTAAAAAAAAAATGGAAACCCGAAACAATAGAAAATCGATAATCCCGCGGGGACGCGTTTGCGTCATTAACCGATTTATCCGACCGTTGTCGGACCGCGAAGTTGTGCGGTGCACATGTCGAAAAATCCGCGATCGCGGTGTGGGTAGGTACTTCACAATGTATAATAGAGTATTATATAATCTTGGTATTACGGTATTATATAATAGAGGATTAAAACCCTTTTGAATCTTGTTCGCCGTACGTAGGAAACGAATAACAAAAAAAAAATTAGAACGATATATTGTATATTAATATTTAGGCGTTGTATACGGAGCCGGATCTTTGGAGGTCTGGAAATACTGCCGGGACTTACCCTATTTAAAAATATAACCCGAAATTCCGTATAGTTTCCAGCGTGACAGAAATTTGACGGATATTCGTCGGACGATGCGCGATATTGTAATATATTATCGTCCAAAAATACGAAGCGAAATAATTTTAACGAAAATGTCGAATAAAATCTACAGCGCGCCGTATAACTGTAATTGTGGACGATATATTAAATTTGGACGAAACTTTTACATGATAAGTATACCCCGTTCGGAACTTCGTGATGGTTCCTCGATTGTCTTAAGTTCCGATTCAATTTTACCTTTTCCGTTATACTAAGACTATCGGCAAAAACGCGATGTATTAACGTCTCGAACGAGTTTTCCGTTCTTTTTCTACAAAAAGGAATATTATTTTTGTCGAATTTTTCTGCCTCTTTTACGTTATCCCCTTAACACGATAACATTATCGTGTAGAAATATAATCTGTTTTTTTTTTTTACCGAAATATTTATGAAAAGCTCGATAATACTTGAGTCTATTATCTGTGGTGGGAAGGGGCATGTTCTTCTAACGTCCTCTGCCAAATCCGGCCCTATGCCGAATGACGACATTATCTGCGTATAAAACGTATTAAACTACTACGGGGATTATTATACGAGACGCGAGACGGCGTGCGTTCTAAAAGCGACCGATGCAGACGACGAAAAACCGCGACGGAGAACTCGCTATATAACCGTCGTGGTATTCACTAATTAATCGGAAAATACCGCGGTGGTATTTTTTCTACCACGCATAGATACTACCACCACCACCGCCGACGCCGCCACCACTATCACCACGCCAAAGGAATTCCGATTGCTCCCCCTGCAGAACCACAGACGATGGCGGAACAACAACAGGTATGTGTGGCGGCGGCGGTGTCATCTCTATCGTCCGTGCCGCCGCCGTCGCCGCGCCGGCTGCCTATATACACGCGTGCTCGCGCGCGCGCGCGCGAGAAAAAACCCAATTAACGGTGGCCGGTGACGGCGTGCGTGGACGACGACGACGACAAAAAAAAAAGTATTTGTATCCGTCTTCGTCGGCGCCGATAAAAACAACCGACGTCAAATACTTATATAGATAAACTATTAACGGGCACTACTCACGTTAGATTATATAAGGTTCCGGATCGTTAAAGCGTATACGTATTAATTCGGGGGGGGGCGGAGGAAGAGGGGAGAGGGAGCGCCATCAAAATACGACCCGTCGACTACCGCCACCGGACGAGTGGAAATTTAGATAATTTTATTATAATTAATATTACCGTCGCAGGTGTTTCTACTACCCTTACGAAACGGGACGACGGACGATGACCGGTGTACATACGGTGTATAGACGCCACACACTCCGTCGCTGACGACGACAACGACGGTTTAGTGCGAGATAGTGTTTTCCGTTTTTAATTAAGGGTGAGTTTTAATCGATCGCCGCTGCGTATAATGTATGTGTACGTATGTGTATATACGACCATGGTGGTATTTTACCCTGTCGCCACTGTCTCCTCCGCTTCGTCCACCGACGCGCCGAATATATATATATAAATTAAAAAACGGCTAGACCACGGCGGCGAGATATATATAGCGAGAAAGAGTGCAAGAGAGACCGCCAACGGAAGAGTGGACGGCGGCGACAACCGGTCTACCGGCTTGTTTCACCGCCGTAGCCGACGATACATAATATACGTATATACGTATACCTAACACGCGCTCGCGAGCGCGCGCGCGCGGCATGAGATCCGAGCCAATTAACGAAAAATATAATCGGAAGAAATACCACGGCGGCGACCAAGACGATGAGTATTATTAAAAAAAAAAAAAAAAAAAATAAAAAAAATAAATAAATAAAAAAC
>JAIPRN010003685.1:0-19722 GCA_025469175.1 Geopemphigus sp. TES_GeoC_2020 | reverse complement strand
TAATTTTTAAACGTTAAGCTTAAATATACTGTTTGTATGTGGATTTTTAAAAAAAAAAAAAAAAAACGAGTAGATACGAAAATTCCGAAATCTCGTCGGTTTAGCGGACGTGTTATCTCCGTGCAACGATAATTAAAATTTGTCGTCGCCAGCGCCTTACTGGGCCCCTAATAACGCTAGGTTTCCAACCCGTTCGATTTAAGTACGCGTTTCGCTATTGGGAATTTTTTAAATACGCGGCACGCCCCCGGCCGTCCACCGGACCCGAATACGAAAAGCGTATAAATCGAAAAATTACGACGGAACGACGCGCCGCAAGTTGTCCGCAATTGCGATCGTGTCGCGTTTTCGTTACGCGCGCGTTTCGATAATAATAATAATGTTTACTACGCCGCCCGGTTCTGTTGGCCAAGCCCCCACGATCGTTTGTCATATAACGTTTTACAACCGTGACCAATCCGCGCCATTGACATCGTGACGTCAACGATCCCCCCCTCATTTTAACGTAGAAGATAGAGTGACGATTGGCGTCTCGGAACGGCTAGGAATTTAAAAGTTTATTAAAAAAAAAAAACAATAACTAACTTGTCGTTAGTTAATCCGATAATAATAGCGTTGGGAAAACAAACGCCGTTTGTCACGACCCAACGTTGTCGATTACTTTTTCTTATCAACGAGGTATGCGTACCCTTTTATTAGGGCGGCGGCGAGTGTGCCGCCGGGGAAATAGTCGTGCGCACCCTCTACCCCCTAGTTTTTACCACTCACGGACACGTTTATGGGGTCGCCAACGACGATTTCTCAACAACGACGTTCGTGCAATTCGCTATGCTCGAATCGATATAACGAAAGTACGCGGTGACGTACTAACTGAGAGAGGGGAGGGCGTTTGGGAATAATTCGAAAATTTTTACGAAGAATAAATTTCTTACGGGATGCATATTTTTAGTCGATAGTAACGAAAAACCGAAATATGTTTAGACTTTAATTAAAAACGAAATAATCCGTTAACGTTTACGTCTCATTTTGTTAGGGTCGTCCGTTTTATTTATCTAAAAATTAACCCCCACCCCTCGAAAAAAAATGCGGGTCTACGTACGCCACGGTACGAGTAACATCCACACACCACGAGTGCCGGCGCAACGAGCGAATATTTTCGAAAACGACTAGGACAATTATGAGTGCGATTTGTTCGACGTGGTGTCGATATGTTAGCGAAACGAACGCGGTCGTTTGTGTTCGCCTATCGTAATTTCAAAATAAATCGTCGTCGGAAGTTACGTCAAACGTAGCGATACGAATTTACGCGAAATCGCGCCCATTTTTAAGGACTGTTATTGTTGTATGGCGAATGCGACGAAAATCTCAAAACACTCGTCGAGTGGCTTGCGTGATTTCCAATATACGTATATTTCGGTCGAGTGCAAACACGTGAGGCGGGGTGTGGGGGGCTATATTTGACGAATGACGACTTGTTCTTTTCGTTCGTACACGCGCGTAACCGTGTACATACCGACCGGATTTCTTTCGGGTTTTCGCCGTGTTTGCGTTATGTCCCGAACTAACCGTTACCGGTACCGCGGTTTTTTTATATAAACATATTTGTTAACGAATATAGTGTGCGCGATCGAAATCCCTAATTCACCGACGACAAACATTGTTCTCTCGTATCATCGGGCCGGTGTTGAAACACATCGCGGTAGTAGTTCGTCTACGTCATAATCTAGTAAACGTTGCGAAATGTTCGTATAAGATATTCTTTTTACGTCGAGCTCTCTACGTTTGACCTTACGTACACGCACGTATACGCGCATGTAAATAAATAAATAAATATATATATATACATATGCGCGTATAACGTATATAGAAAAACAAATAATCTATAAATACGAACGAAAATTACGCTAACTTTTCGAACAACACCACGGTTCTCGTCGTTTCTATTTCGTTCCGCCGCGGTATTCTATTTTTATTTAAATTTCGCGCTAAGGTTGAGTAATAACGCTGTATTATCGCCGTATTCGTCCGATAGATCTATTAAGGTAAACACATCCGCCCGAAATTACGCGTAACGGCCTCCAGTGGGCGTCGTGCGCGCGTGTTGCCGAATATCGTAATTTCGTACGTTATTACGTTATTTCGTCTAATAGATTTTTATGTACCTCGAGGTGTGGTCGGCGTAATAAACGTCCGCCCGAAGTTGGACGCTTAACGGCCGGCCAGTGCGGAGACGACGAGGTGAACGACGCGGTCTCGATTACATTTCGGGACGAAAAAAAAATGGCCGTTATATTTTCGGCACATTAATCTTTCGATTCAACTCGCGCGTTTCCGATACGATTTCGGCGAGAGAAAATATTGTCGAAAATATATACGTAAATTAGCGTTCAAAAAAAAAAAAAAACCGCTACTCGGCGGTTAAAAAATATTTTAATATTCAAGGCGATAAAATAATCGCGCTTTATGAATGAAAACAATCGCGAACCTGTTATATAAACCGCGGTCGAAAGGTAAACACAATAATACGGATACTGTTAGAAGGAATTTTGATCCGCGAAAACGCCGTAAATTTTCGTTTTTTCGTCCGCGGCGATAACGTTACGCGTTCGACGATCCGCGCAAAATGTGTCTTGGTCGTTTTGTCGGTCGTCCTATCGGTGTTCGTAGACGGGTATCGTAAAATGACGTGTATCTAATAACGTCGGTATCGAATAAGTACGACGAAAAAAAAAACGGTCCCATTTCATTGGTCGAACAAGAATAAATGACGCGCAAACGACGGGAACTACCGTCGGTGCGCGTAAAATACGATTTTTATTAATATAAAATTATACGTACGAACGATATTTGTTAAAATAATAACGAATATAAAAGCGTATCGTTTTCGTTCTAGTCTTGTACGTATATATGTGGTTTTTTTTGTGGAAATATCTGATAAGTTCGTTTCTGCCGTTAAATCGTTCGATTAGAAAAAATCCAACGGTTTTAGCCTCCAATTGTTATCGTATTAAACGGCGTGCTATTATTATTTTTTTAGAATAAAAATACCGTATTTCGTTTTAATTACTTATAATACGCGTGATTTTTCGTCCCCCGCGTCGGATTTCCGCCGAATCATATTATTACTTTCGTTCATTGTGAAACGTAAGCGAAACGACGACGTACGGATGGCCAATGTTATTCAAAATCAAATCGGTTAATGTCGACGTTAACGGACGCGATCCTTAACCGCCGATGGCGCTATATTTCGGAATATCGACTTTTTTACCGAAAAGATACATTTTTCTTTCGTCGTTTAATCTGTGGCGACCGCCGACGGATTCATTTTTATTTCGATATATATTCGCAATATATATATGTCCGGAAACTATCGTCGAGTATTAAATACGGTTATTCGTTACGATCGTTTTTGTAAACAATATTCTCCTTTTTCCGAATACAGCTAATGTCGCGTTTCATTATGTTATCGTCAAATTGATTTCGAAAAGCGCGATTGATTCGAACGTTTTCGATTCCGCCGAAAACGAGTAAATTGTTATTTACGAAAGTTTACCCGTCGACACCATATCGATATAGGAGCGTTTTATAATAACGATAATTTTACGATACGTTTAGGTATCGTATAATATCGAATATTCAATTTCGACGTATCGATCGTTAGTTTCATTCCCAATTAGATATGTATATATATATATATATATTTACGTTAGAAAAGAGAAATTCCGTATTTCTATGTTTTTTTTGTAATACCGTTCGTTTATACGCCGGACGATCGATTCTAATCTAAACGTAATCCTTGGCTAAACGAATAATAACGTTAAAAATAGTGCCGAGAAAACGGGTCGGAAACATTTAAATGTTTACAAAAGTAATTTCGGAAAAATAACGTTTATAAGGTTATAGCTCTCTGCGTGTCTGTATGTTTTTTATGATTGACGCGATTCGCCTATATAATTATCATACCGGTACGATTAGGACCAGTTACGAAAGAAAATCAAAGAGGAAATAATCGTCGGCGATATTGTCATTGGCAGTTTTGATGAAATACTTTTACATTGAATCATGGCTCGTCGTACATACAACTTTACGTATGTATACACGTTAATGCATTGCCGTACTAATGGGGGAAAATGTTTAGAAAAAAATTACTTACGAAACGTATAATTTTAGTCAATAATAACGAAAAACTAAAATATTTTTAAACCTCAATACGCGTTATAATATAACGTGTTCGTTAAAAACGAATAACGTTAATAACGTGTCTTATTTCGTTAGGATCGTCCGATTTATTAATTTAAAAATTAACCTCCCCCCCCCCCGAAATTCAGGTTTAAGTACGCCACTGCGGCCATGTACCATATATATATATAGATAGATAGATAGATAATTTGTTGATTGTTTTTTTGTACGTAAGTAGATTACCTATAATTAGTGTATTATTAACGAGTATATGCAATAATATTTTTTAAGAGAGCTTGATAAGTTACCGAGAAAATCGTATAACGCGATTATTATTAGAACAACGCGCGTCGACCATCGTCATTATTTTACGTAGAGGTCAATAATCTATCCCTACGTATTTATTTTTCGTTTTTATTTAATTACCGTCCGATAATTCCGAAGAACGCGCGCGTACATCGTATTGTCGAATTATATTGTTTCCCGTAAACAACGCGTAATAATATTCCTCCCGCGACGTTCCGTTCGTTGCACCTAATCGACCGCGTGTTTACGTCACCGCGTATCTGATAGAGATGTTCTCGCTTACGGACTAACACGAATTTACGCCGGTTTTTTTCCACTAGAAAACTTTTTAGATAGAAAAAAACGTTTAGAAAGTATTCGTTACCGCCAACAAAAAAAGGAAAACCGTTTACGGAATGTTTATCGGTTTACACACACGCCATGTATATACAAGTATACGTATATAAATCGTCGGGTTTAGAATAATTCAAACTTAAATCCGAATTCGTAATTATTATTTTATGTACTTATATAAATTTAGGTATTTTACGTATTTACATATTACCTTTTGTATACCGTAATCGAATAATATTCGCGAAACTCCGGCGTCTTATAACGTTTTGGTATACAATAGGGTGTCTTTTATGGTTTAACGATTTTTTAAACTATGATTTTGGTTTAATATTGCGCATCGTCGTGGTTGAAACGATTTTTCGGTTATTTTCGCGGTTGCGTCCGGCCCCGTGTCACGAGGTGTGTTCAAAAAGTAACGGCACATTTTTTAATTTCGCGGGTTCGGAGAGTCGGATTGTCGAAAAATTTTTTTGTGTTGGTGGCACACATGCCTCTTTTTTACGGTTTTGGCAATACCCTCACTGGCCCGGAATGCCTGAAGACGGTGCTTCGGACCAGTGAGTCGCCATCGTTTATTGAAAAATACAAAATGTTTTACAAATTCGGATTTTACAATCCGATCGTCCTTAATGTGAATGGCGAGCAACGCGAGCTATCCCCACGTTGTTTTACCTCGCCCTCTCGTACATCAAATCTAATTAACACTTTTTAAAAACTATCACGTAAATGGTGCGCGATGACAATCTCCTGCCATGGGGCGGCCATTTACATCTTTCGTAACGAAAAATAAAAAGAATATAAAAGAATCTTTTCGTCTCCGATTTAGCGGCCTAGCCATGCCAAGAGTCTGCCGTTCGGCGACTTCCTTCGCCATCATCACCGACCCGGCGAATCGGACGACGGCGTCCCCGGTAGACCTGAGGGCACACATGCCCCTGAAATATGACAAAATTTCCGGCTGTATTCGTCGTTTACTTTTGTATGTGGCAGCCTGGCAAAGGTTAGACGCGTTCTTATGAGCTAGGCGATATTTGTTTGTTAAAAAAAAAAAGAATCGAAAAATTTGTACCGAATTTCGCGTAATAAATTGAAATAAAGTGCAGCGTACGCTGCACGCGATTAATGTTGGAGAAAACACTATATCGAAAAGCCCGTCCGTATTCCGCATATTTCTACGACCCGAGGGAAAATGTCGATATTGTCCCCGTCGAATACAGATTCGAATTGTTCGATTTCGTTACGTTCGTTACAGTGGCGGTCGGTAACGGTTGGCTAACGTAACAGAAACGAGAGTACGGTACCCAGGGGAGTTTTTTTTTTTGTGAAACAAAATTACGCGTAGTAGCCCACGGATTTTCTACATTTTGTTCGGGCGCGTTATTGTCGGACCGAAGTCGTTTCGTTTTGTAATCGACCAAAAACGGTTTCCGAATCGTCCCGATAGAATTACGATCGGTCCGATACATAATTAGGCTTTACGCGCCCGTAAATTATTTTCCCGGTATTTAAGCGATACCGCCGTCGTTGTTGCGAATCCCGAAACGGTTTACGTATACAAAATACGTCGTTTCGAGCGTTTCCGTTTTGTATTCAAATCGGTATGTATCCGTCGTGACGTCTTTTTTCGGCCCGTTATTGTGCGTTGCCGGCCTGTGCACACGTACGAGAAGCAACAACTCGGGCCGAACGGTACCGGCTAATTACGTGTCCGGTATATCGCGTGTTTGTACCATCGACGGTCGGAACCAAAAAGCGTCGACGCGCCACACACACATTCGCACCAATACGTTTTGTGCTACAGTCGACAAAAACGCGCGCGTGTTCGACCGTTTCAAGCGAAAAACATTCGCGTACGGATGATCCCCCCCATCTCCCTCACGGGGTTCGCCTAATATTCTTTTCGCGTAACAACTAACGCGCGTGTCGAACATGTGTTACACGTGCCCCGGCGGGGTTGTCGCGTACGTTCTCTATACAGCCGCGTCAATAATAATTAGCTACGGTTAATTACGAACGGTATATTCGAAATGCTCGACGTACTTATGGCTCGTTAACTATGGTAATTTTCTCGTTCGTCGACAACGTACGGCCGTACCCGAAGGCCTTTGTTTTATACGGTCCGAACAACCTTAATAAAACGCTACGGCCGAGATGCCCTCGTACCGCGCCGACGTTTCCGTCGAATTACGCGATCGTTTTCCCGTCGTTCGTAATAACACAATCGTTCGTCGGGTCTCCGACGACGCCGCTCCTATATTTTATCATTCCGTTTGAAATCGCGTCGTCGTCACCCGCGTATTGTATCGCAAACGTCGGCGACGAATGCCGCGCGACGTAACGACATATCGGAGGACGCCTAACGCCGCGGTCCGATCGCGTCGTATGGTTTATTACGATGCGATCTAGTCGCCGTTTGTGGAACGGCTCTTCATTTATCGGTTCTCTCCACGCGCGTTTTCGATAAAACGTCAACAACGATTTCCCGCCCAACGAGTACGACGTACCCGTTAGCGCACAGATAAGCGCGTACGTACGCTGCTCCAGTGCCGATTTACATTTTCCATCCGGGATAATACCGAGCCCGTCGAATACGTTCGCGTTATTTACGCGTAAATACGAACGGTTTTCTTTTGTCTCTATTAATTAACGACGGCGACGACGATAATAACCGTTTAAACGACTGGTTTTTTTTTTTTTGGTGAAAATCCGTCACGGAATACACCGAAAAACCTTTTTTCGTTCGATTATTTCGCCTATTTCTTTCCGTGCGTTGTCGTTATTATTACGTGGCATTTTGACGAAATCGGTACCCTTGACTTTGTTTTTTCGTTAACGTGTTTACCGAATATTTTGTTAATAACCGCGATATTATTAAAAACAATCGAGGTATACGCTTATATACGTATGTATCAAAATGTGCAACTTATCATAATTATTAATTGCTTTACGCGAAAATAATATGTTCATTACGAAACCGTATTTAGACGAAAAATCGTTTATAAATATATTAGAAAATATAAATAAATATTTATATTATATATTTTATAATTTTATATATTTATAAATATTTTAGAAATTCGGATCCGTTATAATAATAATAAAAAAAAAAACGATCCGCGTCAAAAGCGCCCGAATAGTCGTTAGTCCGTATCGGAAACCAAAATGATTTAAAGGTTCGTAAAACGCTAAAAAAGCGTATCGAAAATCTTTCGATATAATCGGTACGCGATTAAGGAACGTAACGACGGATAAAATTACGCGTAAACAATATAACGCGTTTACCCCGAAATCCTATCGTATCGAAATGAAATATAATTCGGGCCGTATCTGTCCCCAAAATCGATAGGTTTTCGAAAATCGTTACTGGCAGTCGTCGACGGGATACATTCGCGCGTCCGGTAAGTCTGACGCAAATCGTTGGTCCGTAGTCGGGCGGTTAGGTAACGCCGGCGCGCGGTGTTTTTTTTTCCCCCGTCTAAAAACCGTACAACGATCGGTTTAATACTGTCGGTTTTTTTTTTTTTAAACGTCCTAAATTTATTATCGGACATACAAAGTGTGTATTGACGTCCGCGAACCATTTACGTACGTAAACGACACAGGGCCCGGGGAGGGGGAGGGGGACAAGTCGTAACGCGAACGAAACTAAGTGGACATCTTTGTATTTCCGATACGCGCGGGCGACCCCGCGGAAATACTACGAAAGAAATTCCCGTTTTTGAAACGTCCGGATTTTAGACGATATGTTCGTATACCGTAACGGAGGAGACGCGTCGTACCACGTGACCTGATCTATATTTTCGTCGCGTTTCCATCCGGTCGCCGGGTTTTTTTCCTCGTTCGTAGCCGCCGTCATTTATGGTTATATTGTAAACGCGTACCAATGGTTGTTCGGTGCGTTTGTCGTAATGTCGTTACCGTGTGCATGCGCACGCACGCGTAATATTTTATTATTACGTCGCGGGAAGGTTCGACAATTGCGTAACGTAATATTAAATGGCGGGCGTGTCTTTTTTTTATCTATTTATATATATATATATATATACACCTGTGTGCGTGTATGTTGAGAGTGATAGGCCGAAAAGTAACGCGCCACGCACGCGTTCGTAGAACGCGAACAAATTAACCAACCAGGCGTTCGAAAGTTCCCTCTCGGTGTAAAGTTTAAAGACGTAGCGCGCGCGCCGGTTCGTTTTTAGTAGCGGAAGTACGACGACGCGAGTGAAAACAGCCCGCCGCTGTCGGAACTGTCTCGAGATTCGGCGCTTTATATTTTCGAGCCGTCACGACGGGCCCAAATGATGACTCGCGTCCACCCCGCGTTACAATAACGCGCGTTCCAGCGATTCGCCGCCAGTCGTTTCGCACGAGATCGTCGACAGGGTGACCCGTGATCGCGGACGTCCGATCTGTGGCTCGCAACCACGGCCATTTTAAATACCCGTCGATTTACGGTAGACCCATCGACAGAGTACCGTCACAACAGCCACTGAACGGCCGCGCCATGCGGTCACATTTTCGACAAGATAACGGCGCGCCGTTTTTTCGGCGACGTAACGTTAGAACGCGTCACGGTATTTTCGCTACTAAAAACGAACCGGCGCGCACGACACCTTTACAACACTTTACACGCGTGAACGGGACACTTTCGAACGCCACCACGTGGGCCACCTGTTGGTTTATTTTGTTCGCGCTCTACGAGCGTGCGCGCGAACGTCACGACGATCCATCCGATTCGTTTTCGCCCGTAGAACAACAACCGTAACGTAAATGTTAGTACGAACTCTCCACTAATTGTGGTTTAACTACGCCCGTAGTTTCGGTCGTTGTTACATTATTATCGCGACGCGTTTTTAGGAACGATTTCGGCGCGCGAATTATCCCGGAAGAGTATAAACCTATACGCGTACGAAACGAAAAATACCGAATCCGACGGTTATCCGGTTGTTTATCCGTTGTCATCGTCCGGGTAAAGAGGCGCGACGTATCAACGAATATTTTCCGAACGGCTCCGCGAGCCGAACGATTACGGAACGAGATGCAATAGTTTCGTTAATATAACGAGCCGCGGTAGTCCGTTTTCTTAGCGCGCTGTATACGATCGCGTATAGAGACCCTCGTGATCGACTTCACGATCACTGGCAATTGTGCGTATAAACGAAAGTGTCCGTCCGAGTTACGAACGTAATTATACTAGTACCTGTACAGGGGCGCGGTTTAGTAGTCGGTACTTGTGGAGGACGGCTCGATAGCACCATTCACCCCTATTTTTTACTAACCGAAAAACGCGCGGCGAACAAAAATGTCGGTAGTTCGTATTTTCGGTTTCGTCCGAAGTCGGTTTTCGGCCCGTAAAACCGTATACCGCGTATCGAATAGCGATCACGATTTCTTCCCGTCCCACGTGATTTCGTCGAACCAAACGACCTATAAATCGCGCCTATAATTTTGGTTACTACCCGGTCGATTTCCCAACAGTTAACCCGGTAGTAACGGTTCTATTACGAAATCGATATTAACGCGCCGTATTGTCTACGTATTACCACCGAAGTGCGTACCGACGGACGTACGTGACGAAAACGCCACACGCTTTTGACGGCGATCGTGAACAAAATTGTCGGTCGTTTCGATCGCCTTTTTCGCGCGCCTCTTCGCGATGCCGGCCGACGAAATTAAATAAAAGACGACGACCGATTTCGGTTTCCCAAGGATTCGGCTTTGCGCGTGTGCCGGCCGGTGCACGATAATTCCTCGTCGTTTTTATTTTTAAACAATCGGCGGGGCGTGTACAACAACGAGAGTCGTTCGGACAACAGATAGTTTCGGATCGTCCGGTTTTTTAGATAAATAACGAGATTTCGTTTTGGAATTATACGAATCGCGCGCGCCCCGGACACATTGGCTTCTTGTTACGCCAGAAGGTACGACACGGTCACGTGAAAAGATCGTAATCGAAAAACGTTCGTGTTTAACGGAATATTCCGCGTAACGACGATTATTTCGTACAACAACAACAACAACAACGCGCGTGTTTTTCCTACGGTCTCGGCGAGAACCCGTTCTCTGTTTTAGGGCTTGTTTTTGTCTCGGCGCGTTGGCGTACCACGAAAAAAGCGTCGGACGATCGTCACGTTCACGTCCCGGTGCAAAAAAATACGTTTAAGCACGCGCGCCCGTCTCTTCTACACCAGCAGTGTCCTTAACCGGCTTAATCCGGTGACCACCGTTGCTGCTGCTGCTGCCGCACGCCGTCGTACGCGTACGGCCAATGACGTACTTGATGATAATAATTTTTACCGCGACGAACGTTTCGCCAATAAATATCGTTTATTTGTTTTGTTCCGTTTATCGTTCGTCCGACGATGATCTCACCCGTAGTACACGCACACGGCGAATCTGTCGTTACTACCACGACCGTAGTAGTCGGCACGTAACGATACGAAATTTATAGTATTACCGACGGCGACCGCGGTACGCGCGCGCCTATTCGGTAAACAAAGATCGTGCCGAACGCGACGGGTTCGCGCGGTGGGCGTGTTGTGGATCTACGCGACGGATAAATAAATTTTCAAAAAAAAAAACAATCGCTCGTTTTCGCGGTTTAATTAAACGTCACTCCGGACCGGTGGGGCGTAACGCCGCGCGTACGTACGTGTACGACGTTCTCATATCGGCCGACGGCCGCGTAAAGTTTCGTCGAAACCGCGGCGTCGTGCGTGTACGGGCCTTTTAAGTAAGTTGTAGTAGTCGCGGTGTGAAACGTTCGCTCGCCAAATCGTTTCGACGTACGTTCCCGACTTTCGTACCGGTTTTTTTTTTTATTAAAAGCTTTTAGTCACGAACTATTCGACAATTACAATAACAAAACGATATTCCATTTATACGATAAAGCGAAAACAAAGGAAAACTTGAGATCAAAACCAGAGTCCTGTATGAAATTCAAGATGCTCTTAATGAGGAGGGTGTTATTAGAAGACAGAGAATCGGCGTAAAAAAAATTAAAGCGCAGAGAGTACCTTTCCCCGATTTCTGCCTTGACATAGACTTGTGCGAGAAAACATCGGGCGCCGAAAATCACAGTTCTCGGTGCCCCAATTTGGGGAGATAACTCCGCCGCCGCCGAAAATTTTTTGGGAAAATTAATTTCTTACGAAACGTACACATTTAGCGTTCGCGCGCCACAATATACCGCTCGCGCAAAGTTCAGAATAACGAGTCCCGACCGGCGGTTCAGAGTCATCCGTCGTGTGTGGCTCCAGACATCCAGCCGAAAATGTTTTGTATTCTCGGTGTCTGTTGCGCTGTCTCGAAGTCGGTCACAGGAATTGTGTTTGTTTGTCATTTGTGTAGTTGGCGAATCGTTGTCGTTGCCGTGGTATACCATGTTTACCAAGTTCGCGTTATTACGTCGACCGTAAGTTTGCGCGCGTCGTGTTCCGTTTTGTTTTATTTATATATATATATACGTTATTCCGAGTCGTTAGTTATTTATTAACGTCATATTATGAACGTCTGTCTATTTTATATTAATCATCATCGTTTCCCTGGCCTTTATCTATTTGGGGTCGGCCACCTTCGTCTTAAACCTCCGTTTGGTCCGATCTCCTACATCCTCCACGCACACACCAGCAATCCTCATATACTCCGCAATCGTATTCGACCACTTCTTCTTTGGTCTTCCTCTTTTTCCTTCCACGGTCAATTCCATAACTGTTCTTACTGCTTCCGAAGCCTATTTTATATTAATATTTATTATATATATATATAGCGAATTATTCGTATATCAGCGTTAAGTGTTCGCCTTTCGTTCTATCCACAAAAATTAGTAAGCCGTTTATACATTAGTCAATAATAACCGAAAATGTTAATATAATATTAAAAATGTATAAATATTATTAAACTTCAATATGCTTCCAACGTGCTCGTTAAAAACGATTAATCTATTAGAGCTTATAACGCGTTTCGTTTCGTTAGGGTCGTCCGATTTATTTATTTAAAAATTAACCCTACCCCCTTAGTTTGTACGCCACTGCGCCCGTAACTGTCGGACGAAATTTAAATACGACCCGCGAGGAAAATTCGGTTCGCCGACAGGCGCGCAACGTCGTTGTTGTTATTACCGTCCGTTCCACGTTTTTTTTTTTTTTGACGAAACGTTAATTAAATCGTCTGGAAACGATCGCCGCCGAACTATCACCTGCCGCCACGTACGTCGCGTCGTATTACGCGTACCGCTTTATTACCTGTCGTACTTCGTGCACGTAGGATACGAAATAATGACTAGCGATAACCGAAACCGGTCACGGTAAAGTTCTATTTATCTGCGTCGTCTGAAATTACGCGGTCTAAAAAAGGCCGCATTGTTTTCATATCGCCGGCCAAATAGGCGCAGAAACAAGCCTGCCCGGGTCCGTTAACCCATTTTAACCGTAATTCGTTTTTATGGCTTGTTTGTCGCGGCGAACGTTAAAACGCGATAATCCGCGAAATACGTTCGTCGAAGTTCTATTGCATCGACCTCGACGGTTTTTTTAGTACCGCGTTCGAACGAATCGGATTTTCCCGTCAACGTTCGTCGATATCATCGAATCGTTGCGCCTTCTCGTCGGCTGTGTACTGTAAACTCTCGGTTATCCGCATTGCGGACTGTCCGCGCGGTGTTCCTTGTTCACGAAGTAGGAGGAAAATAAACGCGTCTACCGAGGAAAACGAAGACGTTTCTGCCCGCGATTTAGTTAATTCAGCGACATCCGCTACAGTTGTCGACGAAGGAAACGTTGTCGAGTGGATTGATTACGCCGCGAATAATTGATTGTCGTCCAACAAACAAATTGTTCACCGGGCATGGTTTCGGGCGAGGATAAAACGAAAACGCGTGTAGCTTCGTGATAAAATGATACTAGAAAAACATCGATGTCGAATAAAGAAGAGAGAGAGACGTTCTCGAAACAACGAAAACTGGCCATCGATTGTTTCGTGAAACTTGCGGATAACTAAGCGCGTTTATTCTCCGGTTTTCCGCCCCGTTTTCCAAATTGGCGTCCGCGTCGTCGCGATTCTCGGATTTCTTCTATTCTCCGTATATATACGCCTTAGACGGCATGCCGGATACGCGACACAGTCGTGTTTACAGCGATCGCCCCCCCCCTCCCGAAATCGGGATAACAGAAAGAACACGAACGTAAATCGGAGTTCCGCGATCGAGAAACCGCGCGCGCTGACGATACGGTTAACGTAGTGAAAAGCCGGTCGATTTAATGGCGGCAGAGCGTTTCGTGGTCGTTGAAAGGCCAAGGAATTTCGTTCGGTCGTTATATTCGCCCAGACGATCGCGACGGTGAAACGTCGAAGCCTTTCCGTCGTCCGGACGAGCGTATTCGAGACCGTGTGGTGGTGGTGGTGGTGACGTCTGGACGCTCCACCCGATCATAGGCGACCGCCGTCGGCACCGGTAGGTATACCCAAAGCTTTGAGGGGCAAGTCCCTTTACCCTGACGCACCTTCCATTAGCTCGTGGAGCTATTCAAGGTGCGCCGTGGCACATGACCGCGCGAAGGCCCATGGGTCGTCATAGGGACCACGGGCACCGAAAAATAGTATATATAGTAAATAAAAAAAATCTCGCGCCTGAAGTGGACCCCTCGGCCAAAAGTGGGGCACGGCGCGCCGGGTTGTTGTACTAGTCGACGACGTTCCGCGCCGTAGAGCTCCCGTGGTCGACATCGGTGGGTCGCTAGTCTCCAGGGATTCTGGCCGCCACGCCGGCTTTCGGTGGGCCTCTTACAGACCACGTAACCGGGATAAATCGAAAACCAAAACAGAATGTCCAAATACGAGCCTTTGCCCCTCCATATCATCCAAACGTCCAATTCCGTCCGTTATACCATCTTTGGTAACCGTTGTCTACCATGTTTCGTTGACCTTGGCCCATACGTAGGTCTCTTTTTTTTTTTACTCGGTCCGCGTAACTATATAAACCATCTTTATATAGCTTGACTCTAGTCTTGTGTACCATCTTTCGAAAGTCTCGGTACATCATCTTTTCACCGTCGTCGTCCCCGGCCGTCTCGTTTTCGGCGGGGACCGGCACGACCCGATGACGATGGTGGTTATTATACCATCGTGTACGCGTAGGCGCGCGCGTGCCTGGCACGCCACGCGCGGTCGTCTTCGAGGGTCACGCGACTCTGCCGGTGGCGGTCGACGCGCCGCCGGTGGTCGTACGTGTCCGTCCCTCACAAGACGGTCGACATAATCCAAACGGAACACGTACCGCGAATGCGTCGATTAATAATAATACACGCGCGCCGTACGTTACGACGTTATCGTTATAAAATTCCGCGCGCGTAACGAAATATTTACCGACAGCGCGCTATCCGAAACCTCGATGGCTGTCGTCCGTCGATAATAATAAGTCGTCGTCGAGTTTTCTTTATCCGACTTGATTCCGCGTCCTGTGTAAAAAAAAACCATTCCCAGGCCGGTTACGAAATTACGACCCGATAGAGATGGTCGCGTTCGTACGTCCACATATATATATATCGACAACGTTCCGAATAAACGAGCGATAAATTTATCGTTAAATCGTCGTTCGCGTTCGGGCCGCCGCTATTATATTATGTATGTATATATAGGAGCGGATTGTGACTAACGTTTAAAATATCGAGGTGGCGGCGCGATTTCGAAACCGATTGACGTCCAACGCGAGACGACGTGTTTTTTTTTTTTATCGAAAATCTTCGCTAAAGTATATTTATAGCCGGATTAGCATAATCGTGAACGAATAGAATACCACCGCCGCCGTGAAACTAGAAATCGCGTGTCCGGCTCGGTAAAACAACGACGTGCCCGCGTACGATATGCAGCCAAACGGACAAGAGCCACTTCCTGCTGCCCGAACATACGCCGGGATAGTTTTCGTAATATCGTTTAATCGCCGTATTATGTTAATCGTTTATTTTTTTATAAACCGGCGCCGTAAATCTTAATTCGTGTTTACTGTTGTACCACCGTGCGCCTGTGCCATATGACGTCAACGATATCGTATATATATATATGCCATCGCGACTTAGTGGTGGTCGTCGCTATATAATTAAACCAGTTTCGAAAAAAAACGTACGACGTTCGTTGCCGTATATATATAAAATATAAGCGCGGTAAATGTATATATATATATATATACACACACATTAAGCGTTATGACGCCGTTTGTTCGACTCGCTCGAATCTATTTTACGCCGGCGAACGGTCGAGATTTCTAATCGTATCCAAATACGTATTTATTTTTTTTAATTTACGCACGCGTATATAGTTCCAAGAGCGAAAAAAATGTCGTATACACGCCATTTCCTACGCCGCGCGGCACGTGTTTATTCGTTTTTGTTCTTTAATGAAACGTAAAACTTCGCCGGTATACGCGTACACGCGTGTACGTGGTTTTTATAACGAGCGTGTACGTTAATTATAGACGTTTTATTACTTTTTTCGAATACGCGATTTTTATAGTATAACCGGCTACTTAACGATTCGTAAACTACCGACCATGTGTTGTCACTCGCGCTTGTCACCGTTTATTATTACATACCGTCCGAGGCCACCTGTCGCGGAATCCGCCGCCAGTCGCTCCTACGCATATATATATATATATACGAATTCCGACGGAATAAACGTTACCGATTTTCGATTTCACGCCCCGGGCATTCGGCCGCGCGACGGGCTTGCCCCTTGGTTGTGTAAAAACCGAATTTCGCGAGGTAAATTTTCTCGCGTTCGAGAACGGGTCGCGCGAACCAAAAACCGAACGAAACAATAACCGCGGTACCGATTTAACGGTATTACCGCGTTAATAAATTAACGTTACGGAAGCCGTCGCACGCGGGCGAACGACGGTGGCCTCGGCCAGGAATACGGCCGCGTATACATCCAACTTGACACGCACAAATACGAATCGTCCGTATTTTGTATTGTAGCCCGACGTTACCGGCCGGTGATCCCGTTTTTGACGAGCGCGCTCGTAAACGTTTCGTCCCCGATCGTGAGACCGAAATCCGCGAAAACTCCAAAACGAATCCAATCGGAGGTACGCGGAAACCGACGGAACGGAAATCCGGGCGATTATCGTTTTTTTTTGTTTTCCTCGGTAAAATCGCCGACGGCGAATTAACGTAATAGTCGACGGCGGCACGCCTCGTCGTCAATAACAACAGTTGTCGCGTGCACGTTGTACGGGGTGTGCGGCGTTTGTTATTGCCGAACGAAACCGACCGATCGAGAACGACTAGTGAAAAGGACGCGCGCGCCGGCCAACGTACATTTTCGCTAAACAAATTGTCCACGTACCCCCATCGATCGACGGCGTCGTCTAGCCATCGTGTTTGGACGTTGTTCTCGGGTATTACGGCGGAACACGCGTCGTTCGCGTTTCCAGACGTCGCGGCCGCGCGCGTCCTAGATCGTCGAACGGATGTACGAACTACGTTGGCCGGTTAGAAACGCGAGATAATTACAAAGAGATCGTAATGACTTTGCCGATAATAGCTCTGTGGTCGGCCACCGTCAAAACCTCCGTTCGAGTTGACGCGTGAGGGACTCGCTCGAAAATTACGCGCGTACAGGGGTGTGACTAATGTGAAATATTCGCGTCGCCGTACGTTCCGAGAACTGTATTCGTCACGTTGTCGATTGCCGAAATATACGCCGGCGGTAAATGTCCGGTAACAGAAACGTGTCTCGTTGGCGAGAGCCCATAATTATCGCCAACAATGTCGAGAACGCGGGGAAAAATACGCGACGGTTCGAAATGTTTTCTGGAGTATAGCCGCCAAATATCGCGGACGGATGATAGTTCGTTAGCGTACACGCGTACCCAAAATTCCCGTATACGGAATACTAATAATTACGTCTGCCCGATTATTTCGTTCCTTACGGTGGCAACGCCGTCGATCCGGTTTCGCGAGCCGCGTACGGCGTCGTACGAATTCCATATGCGCCCATTACGTTCGACCACCACCTCGACTTTTCGGGCGTATATAAAATCGACTAATACCGCGAAACGATTGTCGGCGCGAATATTACGTTCGCATGTTCGAGAACTTCGAATTAGAAACTCTGGCCGCGCGGCGCTGGGGTCACTCGAGAGTAATCGACGTTTTCGCGTACATACGCGTTTAAAAAAAAACTAATAATCGCTCGTTGATCCGTAAAATTAACCGGGTGAATTTCTTTTCGGCTTTTAAACGATCTACCTACTATATACTCTCGTGGAACGTCATATGTAGTTAATACTTAGCGTATAGCGGCGCGTTGACGCGAACCACTCGCGTATTTTCAACAATTATCGCGGCGACTCGTGTACAAATATATATATATAATATCCGGTGACCGAGCTTTATTCGGTAGTTTTTTTTGGTAAATTCGAAATTGAAATTCGAAAAAGTGCTCTCGCGATCCTAATTAAATTTATATTGTATATTTGGCTACACCAAACGCTAGATTGTCACCGTACGCATATTTGGTCTAACGTTTGAATCTCTACGATATTTTTTTTTCTTTTTTAACGTTTACACGGCGAATAGCGAAATGCCATATCCTCGGTCAATATTCGACGGATTTGCGTTTTGTTTACGTCGTTGAATTCGTCTCGTCGAGACCTTGAATATCGGCCCCAATTCGAGGGTCAATAACGAATAGAACCCGTCGAAAAGTCAAAAAATTTATATTGTAAATCTAATTACGCTAAACGTAAGATTATCGCCGTACGCATATTTGGTATAAAGTTGGAATTTCTAACGACAATTTTGACTGTTCGAACGAATTTTTTTCGTTTTCCACGTTTAAAGTGGAAAAGTAAAAATGAAACCTAGCCAAATCGATTTATCACCCTCGAATTACCCTGTATACTAAATTTCACGAAAATCGTTGGATCCGTTTCCGAAATTCAGATTATATATATATATTTATACAAGAATTGCTCGTTTAAAAGTGTTACACGCGACGAAAATAATAATAACGGACGTTTCCGTAAAGTATTACGAATACTTGTACTATCCCCTGTCCCGTATTCGCGACGAATAAATAAACGCCCAATTTTTTCGCCGCTAATAAACAGTAAACGGCCGTTTCTAAAAAACGCGTTTCTACCGCCGAGATTGATAGCGGAACGGCGCGTCCGAACGAACCGAACGGTTTGTTCGGCCGACGTAGTGACGAAACGACGGCCAAAAAAAAATCAGTTACCCTATGTACGTAACCCATACGTTACACACGGCTTGGACCGCCCAACCACGTACCCTTAATCGTACCGATTTCCGTGGTAATCACATTCGGCGGCGGGAATACGCGTTCCGTCGTTCGAGCCGCTCGTTTTTTTTTTCCGCGCGCCGTCCGAGACGTAAAACGCCGCGTTAACGACGGCCAAATAACCGCGTAATCGTCGCCAAATATTTCTCGGGTAATAAATATCGACCCCGAGGTCGATAATGACGCTACCGGGAACTTACCCGTGTAAATCGACGTCGATCGTTTTGTACGGAAGGTTTCCCAAATCGTGTGGCACACGGAACGGAGACCGTCCGCAGCGCGCCCCGGTACGGGAGACGTTCTTCTCCGTCGCCTTAACGTTATCGCGTTACGGTATTTCGCGGCCCTTTTTTTCCGTCGAAAATCCCGTCCCGAATATCCATTATATAGCTTCGGAATCCTTCCTAACGACCAAAAAAAAAAAAAACAACCGTAAGACGAGCTTCGACCCGACGTTTAAAAACCGAACGCGACAACCGGTGGCCGACGGTTCTTCGCCGTGTTTTGCAATAACGGCCGAGCGTTTCTCTCGCGACGTTCTAAAATCGTCGTAATCGAAACGTATCGTTGTATGTTTAGCGTGATTTTTCTGTTTTTTTTTTTTTG
>JAIPRN010003684.1:0-19726 GCA_025469175.1 Geopemphigus sp. TES_GeoC_2020 | reverse complement strand
TACAGTATTTATGAAAATTATTATATTCAATAATTACAAATTTTTTTTTACGGACATAAATTATATTATGATATGTTCATAAATTACTAAATTAAAATGTATTATCGAAATACATTTTTACGAAATATTAAGAAAAATTAATTATTTTTGTCACTACAAATGTTGATATTATAAATTTGAAATTAAAAAAATACAATGGACATCATGAATACACATCAGAATTCAATATTTCCTATTCATTAAATTAAATTAATATACTGTTTTAACTTCAGTCTCATATATACATATAATATAGAAATAAATTCAGCACTTGTATTAAAAAAAAAAGTATTAAAATTAGCGTTTAAATCTATTGTTTATTTAACCAGAACAACCTCTACATCCACAATGCACACATTCTACTATTCGACCCTGAAAATTAAAAATTTAAATAATAAATATGTTAATAAAGGTGTTTAAACAATAAATTATTAAATAATTACTTCTTCTAATTTAGACTTTGGAACTCTGCATATACAACTAGTACCAAAATTTGTATCTCTGGTCTGAATGCAACGAAGACAACATAGATTTTCATAACCTTGTTTTTTCCATTTTGCTATTAAATTTTGGTCAGCAATTTTTTCTTGGAGGCAAAAATCATACAATTCTAAAAAAATATCAACGATAAAAATTATTTTTACTATTAATTCTTCAATAATAATATTTAGTTAAATTATAATTAAAGAAAATAAATAAAATATCTTTATTAGAATGATAAAACTGTAGATTAATTTTTTTGAATATTAATATGCGTATGATCATTATATATGGGTACTTTTAATATATTTTAAATTTATAACAAAAAGAAAGTTCAAAGAAAAATATCAACACAGTTATTAAGAAACATGTATGTACAATAATTAAAGATATTAAATAATGTGTATTGTAGAACTGATAAAATGTCTATATAATAATATAAATATCTACACTACTTTCTCTTATAATAGCTTGACTTTTGATATATAATAATATGAAAATTGTATGAAGTAAGTTATATTAGTATGAAACTAACCTCTAGAAATAGCTTTGCGTCTATGAAATAAATCATAAATATATCTTGATTTTTGATTATGGATTTTGAAAATTGGCCATAATGCTTCTACTTTACGTTTGCCTTCATGAGATTCAGTTTCAGCTAAAAACCATGAATATCAACATCAATATATTAATTATAAAATGTTCTTAATGTACAATAAAGCAATATTTAAATCAATTTAATTGTGCAAATTTAATAATTAAAAATTAATTTTATCACAGCTATTACAAAATAACAATATATTTAAAATAAAATATGATATAAACACATTTTTTTTGAAATATTACAATTATTTTCTATAAAAAAATTAAAGAATATTAAGAATATTTATACCACGTGGCATCGAAAGTATAAAAATGCAAGTTATTATCATTTAATATTTTTTAAAAACACCAAAGTATTAAAAATAATTTAAAATGTATGTTAAGGATTGTTATTCATCATTTTAGTTAAGAGTCCAACATTTATCAGAGTATATGAACATTTTTAAAACTAGTTTCTCTAATGACATTGTTAAGTTCAAAAATTAAGACAAGCTCATTTATAAGTGCAGTTTGAATTATTAAAAATAAATTTATACAAGATTAAAAGATAATTGAAAAAACAGATATAAAAAGTATAATACTAAATACCATTAAAATTATTATGACTACATAATAATTGTATTTATAATACATCTATAAACATACCAGTCATTCTTATATTCTTCTGTATCATTCCACATCTTTATTCGCCTTCCTTTCTCTCCTACCTTTTACTTCTATTTTTTTGTCATTTTCACAGGCTTCATTTCTTCTGTCCTTAAAATATGACCTAACCATCTCAATTTATATTTTCACATTTTATCTATTATTGGAACCACTTCTTATATATTAATTTCTTACTTAATCATTTCTAGTCATACTATTCAGTCTTTTAAACATTTTTATCTCCATTACATTAATCTTTTGTTCTATTTAATTGTCTACTGACTAATATTCGGATTTATATAGTATTATAAGTTTTAATAAAATCTACCATTAACTTAATTTGAATCCTCTTATCAGAAAAAACACCTGATGATTCTATCATATATTTTCAAAACCACAATTCATCTATATCACAATCCCTAAATATTGAACCTCTTACTTCACTTAGATGATCATCATTTGCCTTTCCTTAATGCACTTTGCCTTTTTTCATTAAAATCATATCCTATTAAACCTTTATACTTCAAATGCAATTCTCTATTTTTTTAGCTTATTATTAACTTCCTCCAGACTTATCAGCACAATTACATGTGCAAACAGCATACACTATTGTACCTCATCTTATATATCTTTCATAATTTCATCTATTACTAAAGATAATAAATATTACTTTACAAATGTATTATGTATCAAAAATATTTAAGTATTTTTAAATCTAAAATGCCATACCGAAAATTGATTAATATTCATCGAATTTAAAAAATAAATACACCGGTTTGGACTAAAATTTCAACATCAAAATTTCACAGCATAACGTTACCTTCTCTCATTTTTTGTTCCAGCTCTTCGAGCGTAGGTTCTATGAGTTCCCATCCGTCTGGAGGAGGTTTCCGACTACGTCGAACTTTCGGCATAACGACTGGAGAATGGTTAATATGATTTCTGTCGATGTAAGATATTATTTAATTCGCACGGTCGTGATTTTTAAAGTTCTAAAGCAATAAAATAAAGATCTAAACCGAAAACAATTGAATTTGCAAACCGATTACGCTTTCCGAAACGATGATAACGATATAGTTGATAACCTGAAAATCTGCAACAGTGTGACCAATAGCGATATAATTGAAACTGTTGATTAAAACATCAGTTGAAAAAGGAAAACAAAATATCTATTATTAATAGATTTATTAAATCAATTACGATTCCCGGAATTCGGACCGTCGCGTCATTTTGGAATTTTGTTTTTGAATTATTCATTTGGCTTAAACGAGATTTCCTGTGAACCACGGTAATTTGTATATGTAAAAAAACGTTAAGTAAACAAATATATATATATATATATATGTAATATATTGTACGTGTATATAGTTAATAAATATTAATTCTCAAATTGGTTTGTAGTTTTTTCATTTGTTTCCTTCGATCGCTTTTATTTAAATTGTATATACGAATCATATCTGATTATTCACGATCTATTTAATATTACTTTAGTCGCGGTCTTTCTATATGGCACTTTCTTTCAACCTTCTCTTCTACAATTAATTTCAATAGGTTTCATGGCCAACCTACTCATATCGTTTTCGTATCATTTTCCAAAGTAAATTATTCATAATATTTCATCTGGTATGACTCAACAAAAATTTGGTTATTCTTTCAGTCAACTCATCTTTAACATTCTTTTACAACGTTTCACAATTGTTCTTATTATGTTTCGTTCTATCGATATCGCCTAGATTTCACATCCAATTGGTATTGATGTCCCCCACCAACGTATGTCTTCGATAAATTCCGCCTTAAATGTGTACTAACTTTATAGGGACTTTTTTGTGTCCCTCCTCAAAATGAATGGTATTCCCTTTTTTTCGTTAGAAACTATTTAATGAAAGTTTAATATACACACACGCGGGTATAAAATAACCGCGCTGTGAAACATCGGGTATACGTGACCGCGGCGTTAGTTGATTGCTACGGCGCGCGAAAACGCGTATTTTACCGCGTGACGTAACGGCATTCGATTGGCAGAGCGTGTACTCCGTGGCGCGCAAGGAATTTCCCCGCGTCCCGACCGCCGACGATTTCGTTCGCGAGACACGTCATGTATTTGGCGACGGCAAACGGATCCGCCCGTCGCGCTGGCTATTATTATTTTACTCCTTTTTTTCGCCTCCGCGTCCCGCCGTCTCGTCCCCTCCAACCGCACCGCGCCCCATAACCGGAACCGTGGGTTACCCGTTCCCGCGCACTCGACGTACGTAACCGTGGGTCTTGAACGCGTGTGTGCGTACACGACACTGTACGACAACAGACGAGACGACCCCGACGGCGGTGCTAGCGAGCGTGTTTTCCACGACCGTCTAGACCCAATTGTTCCGTGCGCGCGCCAAAGTAGTAAAATTATTTTTACTGTTTTTATCGCGTTCTATAAATACGTGTTATGGAAAATGTCATCAAAACGTACTCACCGACGTGTCGTATGAATAACGTTACGCGTGTGGCTGCTGGTACATGATAACGACGTGTGTGCGACCAAAACAGTGAACGAACAACGTGTGGTTCACGAGTACGGTTGTTACGGCCCGTGGTGCGGATACCACCTAAACCGTCGCCTTTACGGTACATATTATTAATCCGTTTTATACGTGCTGTTCGACCGCTGATGAGAGTGTGTATCCCACCGTGACCGTAGTAGTAGTAGTAGCCCGGTGGAGTGTTGATTGTTTTGTTCGTTTCCCGTGCCAGTGGACCCGTCGGGATTTTCAGTGTTTCATCGTCATTCGAGATCGTGTGTAATCGTCTCGCATTTGCTTTTCGTTCGTTCGAAGAACGCTCCCATTCGACAGTATACGGCCGTGTCTACGTGGTTCGGTGCCTCAGAATTGTTGTGTCAAAACGCCAGTATTTATCATATACCTCGCGCTATTTGGTAAGTTGTTTACAGCAATATTACATGGGCGAGTTACTTTGTCCGTTTTTTATTATTTACCAAGAATATTAAATATCACCCGGAGCAGATGGTACAGGTGGACTGTGCAAGTCCGCTGTACGTAAGTGTGTTGTTGCCCATCTATTGCACAATAATTACACTGAATTAGTAACGTCCCCATGGATATATATATATATATCGAAGTTTTTCGATAGATACGTTATTGGGTTTTCGTTTTTGTTCTTTAGGTATTCAATTATACCTACTTTGTATAACGTACCAATTAATATCTGTTGTATACTTATCAGTTAAATGTTATTTATTTGTTGGATGTACTTGAGTTTAAATACTATTATGTTTGTAAAATACTTAGTATTAAAATTTTTGGATATTACTTTTGTTAGTACAAATATTGCCTACAAAGTGTAATCATAAATTAGGCCTTGTCTACTACATTCCAGTGAATGCTATGTATTGCAGTATATTGCACAACATGTGTTCAATAGTTCAATGCAGTTTTTAAATCATCTACAATATGGATACAGATGATTTCATCTGACTGTCTAATCTTTAAACATTAAACTCTTATTGACAAAAAATAAGCACTTTGATTCTATTAATATTTTAAAACTGTTTTAAAGTATGTGGTATATAGGTGCTTATAAATGTAAAATAAAATATTTAATTTTTAAACGAATAGGTATATATAATAATTAATTTTTTAATAACCAAAATAAAAAACAATTATTTCCCCAAGTAAATTGATTGACATTGAAATGTTACTTAGTTTTATATTAAGTTAAGTTTTTTTTTTAATTACTCGGATATAACCAATTTTGTTTAGAATATAACATTAAGTTTGTATAATATATCATATTATGATGTTACATAAGTTTTTCTTTAAATAAGTTTACATTAAATGTATCGTATAATTTAGCTTTAATTTTGAATTTTCTTGTAATAAAATACATTTGATAGGTAAAATTTAATTGTTTGATATAGGGTCTTCTATTGTTTGATAAACAAAAGAAAAATAGGTATTCAGATTTTCTGATGTAGGTAGGTAGAAGAGATTAATTTTATCTGAGAATTGTTAATTAGTGCTTTATGCATATAAATACATTCTTAATGATTATACTGCATATAAAATTATATGTGCTACTTAATTAATGTTCAAACATATTTTTTTATGATATAAGAGCAGAGTTTAGGGGTTGGTAAATCCTCAATACTGCCATACATTTATTTATATTTATACAAAAGTAAAAAAAAACAAATATAATTTAAATTATCTAAAGTAATTTATATTTAAAAAGTAATTTATATCCTTTGTTCTTTGTTTGATTTTTATTTTGAATTTATACATAGTTCTATAAACTTTACATAATGAATTAAGAAAGTATTTAGCTAACTATTAAATTTTAAAGATTTTGATTCAATTATAAAGATGAAAGTTATTTCCAAACATGATATGTAATATGGTAAGAGATAGATAACAAAATAGGTAGTTAAATATATACATACCTATTTATTACTCTTGTAAAATGCCTTATAAATCTTAAGGAATTTAAGTGTATTAGACATATTGTTTTTCTTTAAGCATTTAATTATTAAATAATAATTACATACATTGGGTTATATTTAACCTTGTTCATAATATAGCTATAATAACTATATTTTCACAGCTGTGACCTTGCATAAGTACATAAGTAATTATCACATACACACACACACACATACTCATATATATATATATATATATATATATATATATATATATATTTATGTATTTCATAAATTAAAAATTTAATGCCCAAATATTAATATACACAATTACAGTAAGACAAATTTATTTATATTATTTATTAATTATATTTATAAAAATTATTTTGACATTTAATATTCTTAGCACATAGTTTCACAGTTAATTTGATGATAAAAATAATATTAATATCTGTTAGACTGTCTTCAGACTTATAAAATCTTAATTAATTTTATCACAATTAAAGAGATATACTAATATGATAGAATTAGGTATATTAATTTTCCAAATTACGTAGTATATTTTTACCTATAGTTAAATATCTAATTTTGAGTGAACTAGATTTCTTAATGTTTATTATTGAAATTTAGTACTGGTATAGTATATTAGTTTTAATTTTTGAAGAGACCTTTTTTATTTTAACTAAGGTAGAGGATTTTCCAATTTTTAAGATTATTTGTACACATAACATATTATTTTCAATGTGATTGCAATTTTCACTAAAATTATTAACTATTACCTCATCATCATCATCATCATCATCTTCCTCGTCTTTATCCCATCTATTTGGGATTGGGCTACCTTCGTCGTAAACCTTGATTTGGCCTGATCTCCCACATCCTCTACAAACATACCATCGAACCTCATATCCTCCTTAATCGTATTCAACCAGTTCTTCTTTGGTCTTTCTCTTCTTCCTTCCACACTCAATTCCATAACTGTACTTACTGCTTCCGAATCTTCTCCCTTCATAACATGACCAAACCATCTAAGTCTATTCCCCCTCATAACATCCATAATCGATGTTATTCCTATGCTTCCTTTTATATATTCATTTCTTATTCTTTATTAAGTATTATCTACCTAATTAAATTAATTAAAATAATAATAACAAAAAATGCAAACTATATAAGTATTTATCTATAAATTACATTTTAATGAAGTATTTGTTTACTTGTCAGATAAACTAAGTTATTTTCAAACTTATTCAAACCTAATAAAAGTAATGAAGATGACCCAAAACCGTTTAATATGTGTGATTTTTAAGGATGTTTAGAGGAAAATTGTATAGTATTTTGCTATTATTGATAACAATAAAATATTTCTGTATGATACAGTAAATTAATTAATATTCATAATCGTAAGGATTTTATTTAACCTTGAAAAATAATGAAGAAAATCTACATATCTAATTATTTATTAATTTACTCTGAAAACTGAAATTCGATGAGAACACTGCCTATATATATACTTAGTATTATTTTTGTTATAAGTAATTTTTTTTGAAAAAAATATTATATATGCCATTACATTAATACTGAAGATTTAAATAATATTGTTTACTTTTTATGTATTTGATTATATATACATATATGTTAAGTTTATTATAATCAGTCTTAACTTATAATACCCTTACCTATTAAATAAATCTTAGAGGTTAATTAACTTCTTTGAACTTGGTTGTTACGTCAATAAATAATAAATTATAATCAATAAACTCTTATTTGAACTTATTAAAGACTGTAATAATTATGATTTGTTTTTAAATTTACTTCTATAAATAGGTGTTTTGTATATAAAGTATAATATAATGAATATGTAAAGTAATAATGCCATGCATGTACAAAAACAAATTGTTATCAAAAAAATGTATTTTTTTTAGTCTTAATCAAGGTTAATGTTAATGTTAATACCTATAGGTACCATGATATCAAATACAAAAACAATTCAATAATAAATAATAATTTGTTAAATAATATTCAATGTTCACCAAAATAAACTATAATAACTGTAAAAATTAATATAAAAATTGTATTTTTAAAAATATTAACAATACATATTTTTGCAATTTGTGAAAAGTTAATAATAATAAATACAATTTTGATTTTAAGAAGTATAAAAATTACATTAAATAATTTGTTAAATTTTAATATTATATGTATTTTTAAATCTGTCAACAATATATGAGTTTTTTTTATAGATATGCTAAATTATACAAACTTTATTGTCCTACAAAAACATGTATGTTAAATATATATATTGTATTTAAAATCAATAAGTATCCTTGTATAAGTAGTTATACTTTAAATTTTGTGAAGCTAATTATATTAATTTCTCATTTATTTTATAAAACACTTATATTTTTAATAAATTTTAACATTAATGAATGTTAAAATGTTTCAGATTATTACAATATGCAAACAAATATGAAGCAACAAGTAACAGTTTTATGTAAGAGATATTGCATACATTCAAAAATATTAATAATTTGTCCATGTATGAACTTAATTTTAAATTGGTATTAAATTAGTGGTCATAATTTAATTTTTATAATAATTAAAATACATAAAAAATAAAAATGGTGGATACACGCATATTATCTGAATCAGCTGAGAAAGAAAAACAAGAAATGGAACAACTTCTTAAACTTATGATTATGAAATCAGCTCAAATAATTGTACAGTCAAGAATGGGAGAAAAATTGCACACCTTCTGTACTAATCAAAATAGTTCAGTAAGTAATAATATTTAGTAAAATTTAATATTAGATAGATAACATTAATATGAAATTAAAAATAGGTATATAACCGTTATTAAAATTATTAAGAGCAATTTTTATTTTTATTTAAACAAAAGTTTAGTTTTTAAATTTATCAATAGATAGAGATAAATATATTTTTTGGTCATTATTACTTATCTAAATTATATATATTTTGTCTCTGAATAATATATTAATCTAATATTTTATATTTATTATTGACAATAGTAAACAATTTGATACAAAAAAAATATATTTTACCAATTACATCTTATTTTAATTAGAAAAAGTAAAAATTATTAATGGATTAAATATAAATTGATAATTTATTATGTTGAACGTGAATTATCTAGTTGAAGTTTTGATGCACAAATACATTAAAAACTATTATGAGAATATATGTTTGTAAAATAGCTTCCTTACTCTAATTAGAATTATAAAACAATGAAATTGTCTTATTATATTTAATAAATTTAATTATTAGGTAGGTAGTTAATTTTATTTAATATCAAAAGGTATTTTCTATGTTACTATAAAATAAACTGGCTAACTTAAATGGTAGTTGAACTAATGATTACAATTAGCTTAGTACAATTTAATCTACACCATTAACTTAACATCTAAATTCAATCTGGGTGTTCATAGAATACTGACTAAGTAGTGAGGAGAAAAAAATAATAAAATGTTTAGTTAACATATTACACAATTACTATTACTAAATGAATAAGCACGTTTTCACATTCCTTTTCCAAATGCATTTTCTTACAATTAAAATAGAAATACTATTTATATACAAGTGAAATTTCAAAATCTTAAAAACCCTTATATAATTATAAGAAGATACTATCTCAACTATTATCTATTAGAGTAAATTGTACTTGCTCTACTAACCTATATACAATATTTTATCATTATTTTTTATAATTACAATTTAGGAAGATTCCATCTAAGTAATTAATTTTTACATAATATACATACAAACTTTTATATTAAAATAAAAATTAAGACAGTTTTTACATTTCAAATTATACAAAAAAACAACAGTTTAGACATTTAGGTATAATTTTCATTAAATAGGTTCACTACTTATTTAATAATCTAAGGTTTAATTCAAATTTGGTTTACAAAACAATAAATAGCCAGAGAAGTATTTCAATATAATTTAAAACTTAGTTTTATAATATGTGTAATGATGTTAATTAAATCTTCCATTTTTTTATACATTTAATATGTATGTATACTTTATTCAATCATTATAAACTTATAATAAGTTTGAGAATACTAAATATCACAAATATTACTGGATTTTATTTATAAAGAATTTGAATCTATATAATTGAAATTTTAAAAGCCTTTAAATAGTTAACAAAATAATTAATAACAATGTTAGGAGATAACACTTTTAAATAAATTAAATGTATTAATTTTAAATAAAGCATTAATATAAATATGCTTTTTATTACGAAATATTTAAACTGAAATTTAATCGCTTTGAATTATTTATGTTTATTAATTTATTAGGTTTATTAAATCTTGTTAGACAAGATATTAAAAACCTTGAAAACAAGTTTATTAGGTATTGCATAGAATATACTTCGTAAAAATAGCTTTATTTTTATTTTTAAAAGTTTATCTGTTAAATACACTCTAATGGTTAGGTTAACTCATTTTTCATTTTATTCTTAATTAAAATATTCTTAGTATATCGATTACCAAGTAAATAATTTTTTTTGTAAATTATAAGAAAACAAAATTGTAAATAAATATTTCATTAAATTATTTTATTTAAGTTTAATTTATATGGATAAATATTTATAGATTCTAAAATTTTTAGATTTCGAATGAAGTGAAGAATATGTTGGTTTGACAATGATATATTGTTTTGAATACTTGTAGATGGGTGTTCAGATGATCTTAATTTCAATTATATTCTAGTTGCAAGTTATTTAGTTTTTACTTTATTTGACATGGTTTTTGATTTGCCCAGTAATTTCCTTTAGTGTAATTAAAAATAATTAAAAAATTTCAAAAATTAATAAATGTGTTTAAATAAATTGAAGATATTCTTTTAAAACAAAATATTAACAATTTTATCTTAATTTCATACAAATTATTAAATATAATAAAATAATATAGATCTGAAATACTACATTAAATTTCTCGTATATTTCTGGTTTAATGATGCATACAAATACTTTTAGAGTACAAGTTGGACATTGACCTTTTATAACAATGATATATGAAAAAAGCACTAGATTTAATATTAACTTAAAGTACATATTGATAGCATTAAGTAGAAAAAGTGTATTACAAAAATAAAAATAAAAATGTTGAACAAAGTAAAATGTTAATATAAAACCATAATATATTTTGTTTTAAGAGCATACTGTATTTAATATTCAGATTGTATTGTTAACATATTTAAACATGAAATTAATAATTAATAAATGTATATATCAGATATCATATATGATCTAGATAGGACTAAATATAGGGAGATAAAAAATTTGCATTGTTTTAAGAAATAATTAAATATTACTATGAAGTAATTTGTTTTGATAGCATTTGACTAAATGTAACTAGAAGGCCAAAATCTTATATTATAAGTAATATCATACATTATTAGTTTTAGTTTTATTTATGTGGAAGTTAACAAGTTTTATAGAATTATGCTTTGTATTATTTAATTTAATTATTCTAAATATTGTGTTTTAGATGAATGTGGCTATAAAAGAAATTCCAGATGTAATAACTGAAACAAAATTGGCATTGAGTAATGTACTTGGAGATACTGTGCCTTTATGTGTAGAAATATTTCTAAAAACTGTTGATGGAGACACAATGATATTAGAAACATGGAGTATTAATTTCTTAGCACATAGTGCTTTTGAACCATTATGTTTTCGACATTTAGTTTATACACTATATAACAGATTAGGAGTTTTATTAAAATCATTAGTATCTGTGTCTCGAGTAATACCAGCTTATCGATACTCTAGACAACAATCGCATGATTCCTTTCAAATGTATCATCGAATTTATGCTGGAGAACCACAAGTAGACACACTTGGTAAGTAAATTAAAATTTTTAAATGTTGATACTATTTAAATATTCTGGTTTTTAAATAAAAAATAGTTCTTTGATAAGTTTGTTTATTAAAAGTAATGAAATTATTTTTAATTTAGTCAAAAAACTATGAATGTTTAAATTATGGGCAATTACTAATTATATATTTTTGGTATAATGGCATTTTCAATTAGCTAAGCATTT
The DNA here is from genome assembly GCA_025469175.1 of Geopemphigus sp. TES_GeoC_2020. Lineage (NCBI taxonomy): Eukaryota > Metazoa > Arthropoda > Insecta > Hemiptera > Aphididae > Geopemphigus > Geopemphigus sp. TES_GeoC_2020. Next base: position 7,464 of record JAIPRN010003684.1, on the reverse strand, counting down.
GCATCGAGGCTAATTAATGTCTAGGTAGTAGGTAGTTTGAAAGAATTTCTTTATAAATATATGATCATTAAGTAATTTAATGTAGACAATTTTATTAAATTGTATTATGTTACAATATTTATTACTTAAATGCCATTGTTAAATGTTTTAAATAATAATTGTCATTGATGTATGTACTGTTATAATGTATTATTTTATGTTCAGTTGCTTATGGTCTTTGAATATGATAGAAAATTTAACTTTGAAATAAATACTCATATATTTAATATTAAAATTTATTAAGTGAAAGCGATTTAGTTTTGGCATACATCTTGTATACCTACTACTTACTAATCTGACGTAAAATATGTTGCTAGTACATTAATAATTAAATTAAATTTTAAAATAATTAGGTAAGTTTGTTTTGTATTTATATTATCTAAATAAAATAATAACTTGACAGAATTAATGTTATTATTTATATTATTCATATTTTATATAAAATGTAATTTTTACACACACATATATATAATTAAAGGTTAGAGTTCAATATACTTTGATAGTTGATAATAAACATTTATATAGGTAAAAGTTCAAAGGTTTGTTGTTGAGTTATGTCAAAACTGTATTGATTAAAAAAATTACACATACACTTACAATATTATACACATGCATAATAAGTATGATCATAGATTAAATATGTTTGTATATATATATTAAATGTATGGTACGATGTAATTCTTGATAAAAAATTTGGAGTATTAAAATTACATGTTTTTAATAATTAAGTATTTGAAAATTAAAATTTTAAATGGACGAATTATAAATACATTAAACCTGTAGATAATTAAGTATCCTGAATAATTGTATCAGTATCATTAATTCATGTTCTTACTATAATTATCATTTAATTTTCTTAAAAATGACATAACTAGATATGGGTTTTCGAAGTTGATTGTAAACAGAAATAAACAATTACAGGTTTAAAAATATATATGATATTTACGATAGAAAACATTTAAAAATTATAAATGAAGAAAAATAGTTTTTACATACATATTACTTTTATTAAATTATAAAAGGAGTATAGTATCAGATATATATTATATGCTTATTTTAACTTGTCCAAAGTCCAAGTATTTTGAATCAAATTTCTCATACTTCTAAAGTATAAAATTGGTATTTTCGTTATTAAATAATTATTTGTTTGTTATATGTTTTTATATTTTGATGATATTAGGAGTGGGAGTTATTTTTTATTTTTTTGGTAGTGTTCAATAATTATGAGATTTTGTATAAAGTCTTCAATGATGTTTTGATAATAGAACTAACTACACTGGCTGTACCTTTTTATACCTCCTCATAATATAATGAAAAGTAACAAAAATTTGTTTCAGTGATTCCTTATGTATATAAAATAAAAATAACATATCGCATGAATAGCGTAAATGAATAACACAAAACAATATATTCTAATGTTGTTTACTAGAACATAGTAATATTTTATATATATTGTAATTGGTGTTTTTTTTTTAAAATCATTTGATAACAAAACACAATTAAAGGTATATATTAAACTCGTAATTATTTGTTTTTAAAACGCTTAATATATTCATATTTTTTTTTTAGGCAATTATACATTCTCAAATTTTTATAACATTTTTCGTTGTACAAAAAATAGTTAAGCTAATTTTTGGTCGGACTGTAGGGATTAAGATGTGAATGTTTCATACTTTAGTTCGTATTTTTGATATTTAAATATATATTGCATATTTAGTATAAATGTATTTACTCGATTTTCCTGTTGTAGTATAAATATTGTAATTATAATATTCCAAACAGTTATCTGTCAGTTAAATAAATTAGTTTTTAATTTCCAATCTTTTTGATTTTTACTTAAAACAAGTTATTATTGATATTTAAAAATAAATATTTACATGTGTTACTGCCTGCGTTGGCATATATATATATATATATATATATATATATAAGGCACGTTGTGTGTGGGAGTGTTTACAATATTATTTTGCATCAAATTATTTGTAGTTATTATATTTTTCTACAGTTCCATAAACTAATTTATATTTATCGGAATCACAGATGATTTGACATTTAGTCAACTATGTTAATAGTAATAGTAGGAAATACTTTGGAGCTGAATCACCTTTTGCGTAGCAGACAATAGATATAGTTAATTTATTACGAGTGCTTTGAAAAATGTTAGTGATTTGGATAATCTTATATTTTCTAAGAAAATGTAATTTTGGTTGGTAATTATATAAGTTTAAGATTTTAAATTGTCGGAAACTTGTACTTCAAATACCAATACTAAGTAAACATATTAGATAATGAGTAAATCTGATATATATTATCTAATAAAAAATGTGAAGGCTATAATAATTGTAATCTAATAACATACCTGCATATTATTCGAAATTTAGGAAAATATAACCTTATTAACTATATAAATATTATGTTTGTAATAAAGAAATTTATCATATAATTTTCGTAGTTATTGGTTAAAAGGATAATTACTTTAAATACAAAGCGTTTATGAATTATGATATTGTAAATGTTTATTACTCTATATATGTAATGCCTTTATTTTATAACCCCATAAATGTTTTTAAATTTCAAATATTTTAATAAATTTGTATAAAAATGTATTAAAAATAAAACTATAAAAAAGTATAAACCTATAGAGCAACATAAATAAATAAAATTCGAAATAGTTGATCAAAAAACCAGAATATTTATTATAATATAGCTTAAGGACACTAAACAATTTTATTTATTTAATATTTTATTAATTCGTTAAATCTTTAACGGTATTAAAATAAATAATATTTTAAATATGTTAATTCATAACTGCATACTAGTTTAATTCAATATGGGGTCTTGAAAACTATTTTAGTTTTTAATTTTATACTATATTTTGTAAATTATAATACTTCAAAAAGCGAAATAACATTTTTTTTTGGAATAAACTTTGTATTTTGATGATCATGTTAGAAAATACAATTATCATGACTTGCCACTATTAATCTTGAAAAATAAAACTCAAACTTTAAATTAACGTTTTTTATGAAACCTTGCTTATTCAATTATAGTTTTATAAGAAGAACAAATAATATTTGTATATGTATGTATTAGTCTATATGATTTAATTGTAATAAATTATCAACTTTAATACAATATATTTAAAAGTGTGGAATAATTATTTTTTAATGCTCACTATTTATTTAATCATTAACATTTTACACATTATTAGGTCAAATGTCATTATGAAAAATTTCCACTTTCACCTATATTTTGGTTGTCCTAGATACTTTGATGTGTTTATCTTATATCACTGTCACATTCAACCTATACCATTATTTACATATATTCGAATATGACCATTTTAATATTTTTGATTTGAAATTTATTATTGGTTATTTAATATTCATCTTAAAATATCTATTGTATATTTAATATATTAATAAAAAGATAAAATTAGTACACATAAAAAAGAAATTTTAATTTGTTAAATATTATAGATTATTATGTTTTCTTTAACAAATTTATGTATACCAATTTTTAAAAAAATTTGAAATATTTTTAAAATTTCCAAACATAAATTATGTTTATAAAAAGGTTTATTTCTTAATTTTTCTGTCTAAAGATAAGCGAGTATGAATCATTGGATAGTTAAATATGTTAAGTATGTGAACTAATAATATTTATATGAAAGTATTATGATTTTTTTTAGTTCTACATTTTAGAGCATTTGTTCTTGAAAACTTAATCCTTATACATGTGTTAATATATATTATAATCACATTTTTCTTTGGAATTTCAATAAACAATACTACGTAACAAAACTCATTATGAAAATTTAAATGTGTATTTCCAAATTTCCAATATTTATTTTTTAGTCATACATTCACTGCCACTACCTTAAATACTATCACTCAATAAGATATTTTAATCATCTTGTTGATTGAAAAAATTTAATACATTTTAACATTTTTATTTGCATAATAAAAACAATACGAACATAACCTATTCAATAATAAATTATACAAAAAATGTTTTAAGTTAATATATTTATGGTTATAAATATGTTACAAAATTGTTCTTAAGTTGTTTTTTTTTTAATATTTCATAAGTCTTATAAATAACAAGTTAGTGATAATAATTTGCTGGTTTTTTGTTTGTTTATTGCATCAATAAGAGCAAACATCATAATTTACAATCAATAACTGCTTGATTGTTATTTAATATTCTAATTACACTGAATAATAATATAAAATAATTTATATCAAAACTTTTTGGTAAAAAAGTTCTTTGTGCTCGATTCTACATTTTTTACCAAAACATTTTAGTTTTTATAATAATATTTAAAAAGTTTTTTCTTTCAATATATATTATCTTATTTTAAAAAATATACCTATAGTATATTTTAATAATATCATATATAATTTAACAATGTCATGACCTAAAATGTATCCAAATTGTTGCCAATAAATTTGTTTTTAGTTTTAAGAGAGAGGTTAAGTTGCACAATAGAACTGATGATTAGAGATTGATTAGACTATTTTTTTAGCTATATTTATTTATTTTTAAAATGTGTGCGATTATGAGAATAATATATTTATTTATATATTTAATTGGCTTAAATGTCTATAATTTTGCTTATTTTGATTTTTTCAATAAGAGTATCGAAAAATTATTATTATTATTGTAATCTACTATCTATCATTAAACTATTGAAAAAAGTATGAACTACAATAACAAATTAGTATTTATGTTACAGGTAAAGAATATAAAGAGTTACAAATTGGCCAAGTGTCAATGCCTATTGGGACCATTCATTTGGCAGTTTGTTATCGTACCTCCATGACTTTAACATCTCAACAAGATCCAATTATGCTTAAAAGTGATCATTTTCGAAAAGAATATAGTCCACGTCACAACCAAATAATCAAAACTCCAATGTATGTTTTTTTATTTTAGTAATTTTCAGAATATAATAATATTGTTAAATATGTTTTATAAGCATCTGTAATGCTAATAGAACATAGGAAATTCTAATTATAAATTAACGTGTATTTTATTAATATTAAACTTTAACAATGTTATCTTATTCTGGAATTCACATTTCAGATAAATTTATTATTATTAAAAAAACTATGTATACATTTAGTGATGAACAGTCTAGTAAAGCATACATCTTAGATGATTGGACAGTTGGTGCCTTTTCAGATAGTCTCGAAGAAAAAGTTAAGAAACTTAACCTATATTGTATTCCTGAATTTCCCAAGGATGCATTTATAAAACCAAGAAAACGAGCCGAATATTGGCCACCACACATGGTGTCTAGTATTCAATTGCAAAAAATGCAACAGGACTCCACGAACGAAAATAACAATTCAATAACAACTTCAATTCAAACTAATAGGCCTTTAGTGAACGACGTTATTGTAAATAATGTAAATTCAAATGAAATTAAGAACAAAATCGATCACTCAATGAATATATCCAGTAACGAAGCCATCAATGATTTTATTTTGGTAGAATTGGTAATTTAATAATTACTAACTATACTTTTAAATTTTCTATTTTAAATTAACATATATTTAAATACGAAAGTAAAGAAATTGATTAATTGTTATTGGTGTTTAGTTATTATTTAAAATGAATATTCTTAATATTAAATAATAATTAAATTTTTAATCACTCAACTTTGTATTAATATTTATTTTATTCATTTTAGGGTCAGTCTGTAAAATGTCAATCACCAGAAACTTTTAATCGGCGACGTAGTTGTGATAATCATCCGTTACAATTTACGCCAACTGCATTTTCTGAATCAAACCCAAATATTGAATTAGCACTCTTTTATCAAAAATTTCTTGGTGCACCATCATTAAAACTTGAACCTGATCATTTGAATGTCTGCAACCACTTGTCTGAAATTGTTGAACAAATTAAATGTTTTGATGAACGAATGGAAGAATTTGACAGAGTAGTATTAGATTTGTGTCATAAAGATGATGACAGTGAATAAAATTGAAAAATCATACCCTCTATACTGTTTGTAACAAGACTGACTGTCAGAATGAGTAAGAAGCTCAAAAATAATAGGTACTTTATATACATTATATATATAAAAACTATTTTTTTCATTAATATTTTATAAAAAATAAAAGTTATAGCAAAGTTATAGATAATGTCAAAACTTTACATTGTTTTGTTTATTTTCTAAACAAATGACTGATGGATAATTGATGAATTAATAAATTATTTATATTTATTATCCTCAAGTAGGGTAGTGGTCTCTACAAATTGCACATTTAGACCTGAAAGTTCCTCCTCCATTTTGTTAAACAAAGAATGTTCTGCATTTATGTTTAATGAGGTTTAGTTTTTAATTTATATTTATTTTGTTTGTTTATTTTATTAAGTTACCTTAGACAAAAACGCGATTATTTAACCTTTTCTTTTTTTTAATAGGCAACTTTTATATATTTTATAACAAAACAGCGCTCAATATTATTTACTTACTATTCATAAATTATATATCTGTTTTTATTTACAATTGTATTCTAATTGATACAGGGTCAGAATTAAAAATCAATTATTTACCTATAGTAGATATAATCATATTTACTTTTTAAATACCAACAGGATATTCAAACTTTACTTTTATATATTATTTATATCAGTTGCCTTTTTTATTATTTTCTTTATTGTCTTCATTATTTTTAATTTTTCTTTTAAGTTTTATTTATAATTGTAGTCAATTGTTACTAAATGTACTGTTTATTAATTATCTTTAGATAAATATTTAAAACATGAAAAATGATGAGGAGTTCTTAGGTATTTTGATTTCTAATTTTTAATTGCAGTATCTACCAAATTTTTAAAAACTATCATTGATTTGTTATGAAATTATACTAAAATATATTGTTTTTTTAAACCATTAAAATGTTATTACATGTTACAATTAATAAAGTGTTAATGACATTTTGTGTATTAATGTTACATGTTGCAATTATAACTGTCATCATTGTATGGTAGTGTAAAAAAATAAACGAATCAACATTTTAATATTATATATATATATATATATATATATATGCGTGTGTGTAAATTTTTAATCCTAATTTTATGTTTTAGAAATATGCCTCATAAAATGTGTTCTACATACAAATATCATAATAATAGTATTAACGATATTTGAAATAATAGTATTATAATTCACCATGAGGTAATAATGAGGCACACTTAGAAGCATATTATGTTTAGGGGTAGAATAATATAGGTTAGCATCAGAAAACATTTATTTTTTCTTTCAGTATGAATTGTAATAAACATTTTATTTAATTGTTGTTTAACTATGGTTTATAAAAATAATAACGATGAAAAGTTTCTATAGAATTATTTTTAACGAAATATTTCTGGTGAATGTCAGTCAATATATATATATATATATATATA
>JAIPRN010003683.1:0-13412 GCA_025469175.1 Geopemphigus sp. TES_GeoC_2020 | reverse complement strand
AAGAGTAGGCGAGCAATGCGAGCTATCCCCACGTTGTTTTACCTCGCCCCCCGTACATCGAATCTAATTCACAATAATCCTTAAGAACTATCACTTCTTAAAAACTATCACGTGAATGGTGCGCGGTGATAGGACAATACCCTGTCACAAGGCACCATTTACATTATCCGCGCGAAATAAAAATAAAAAGCCTAGCCGCTATCTCCTGCGACCACGACGGCGCAACGGAGCTATCACGCCAAGTGCCTGACGCTGGCGTTCCCTAAGGTGAAATTCTATCCTTATATATTACAATATTTATGCCTCTGACCTAAGCTTCTTCTTCAAATACGCCGCTTGTGCCAATGTAAGCCTATAATAATTATACATTCTGACTTAATGATTTAATTAAAAGTGCAGTGATATTACTTTTCGCCAATTAAAATTTTTGTTTTGTATAATTCTTTGATTAGAGTTTAACAAAACAAATAATTGAAAATAAATCGGAACATATTAAAACATGATTTGTAATATTTATTTAACGACGTTATTTCGCAATTCGTTTATATTTATGGGTCTTTTAATTATAATAATGTTTTTTTCAGTCAGTTTGAACAATTTAACTCTGATGTACTAAAAATTTAATAAATAGATTAAATAACAACTATTATTTTTGTTATATATATATGTATATATATTTATTTTGATGAAAAATAAATTAGTAAACGTACAAGTTGAGTTTCAGTATAATATCCAGCTAGTATTCAGCGATGTTCCATTTCTTTTTTTAAATCTATTTTTATAGCTCAGCCATTAACATTTAATGTAAAATATATCTCCACTTGGCCAAACTTCGTATTCTCTAAGTCAATTCTTTACAGAAAAATAACAGAATAAACAGATACACACATATTTTTATTAGTCAATGTTATTAAAATAAATATCATAATAATGCTAAACGTAAATAAAATTACACGAAAAACGGTAAATATCTTAAAACTATACGAACCGAAAGAGGTAATGAAAAATCGATAATAATTAAATTGTTAAGGCGTTTGTCTACTTTTTTGTTATTCAATTAACTTTTAAAAATTTTCGATAAGACTTTTTACGAGGCGTTTACGTTAGTTTTCGCGTAATCAATAGTGAAATAGTACCTATCGGTCTTCGAAATTACGCGTATTTATAAATTTATCATTATTCAACATGTACAGTGCGCATATTGTGAAGCTCTATAAAACCGTAGAAAAGAGCCGCGTGCGTTTAAAATAAAGTAGTAAGGGCGCAAAAATGTATTACATAAAGTTTATATCAAAAAAAAAAAAAAAAAACGTTGTTCGTGGAACAAATTTATTGACGTTTACAGGAAAAAACCGTCGGTTTGAAAATATTTACGATTTAAATTGCAGTTAACTCTGTGGGAAGCATTCATAGTGGAGTTGAAATTCGTGTTGAAATGTCACGGAACGACGAAGCCAGTGAGACACGTGGATGACAGTCCGTCGGAAATACCCGAATAGCAAAATAATAATGTTACTACTTGTTTCATGCGTACATATATTTGTATATAAAGTAATAATATTCTCCGGGCTACTAATTTTTGCGTTTAAATTGTAAAATTGTTTTTCGAAATCAAATTCGATTAGCTAGCTGACGTAAAATTGTTAACGGGCGTTATTGTCGTCAGCGCAAACAAGGCGGCCATGGACGACAGAAAAACGAAATCGCGTTCCCAGCACCGTCGACTATGAACGTCTTAAACGATTATTTTGGCCGCGAGTTTCTCGTTCGTTTTTAGATCAATAAAACGTAGTGTACTTATCGACGATTATTATTATTATTATTATTATTTCGTAGACGCGTGTCCAAATACGTGACCTTTCAACCCGAGTGCCAACGATTCTGACGCACAAAATACGGCGACGCGGATTATAGAAAGAGGTAGGGGGAGAGGGGATCTGGTGGAGAAAAAAAACGTCACGCGTTTCCCGGATTACGCCAATAACGGCGGCGGTGATGCGGGTCACGACGGCGACCGGGTTTCGACATCGGGAGACGACGACGACAGACACTGGCTAGCGGCCCGTAACGATTTGCGGGAGCGCGCGATCTAAATATAGTTTTTTCAGCGATTTAGCGCGAGTGCTCCTCGTGAAAATGTCTTAATGCGACGCGCCGTCGAATTAATAAAATCCCGCCGTGTCTCCGCAAAACCGGTGCGTACCCGACGAACGTCACACGTGCCCAACATAATGCCATCCGTCGTTACGGTCTTGTGGTCGTGGTTCGTCCCGTTCTTGTTGTGCGGTCATTGCGCGGTCGTCGTCGTCGTCGTCGTCGGTGCCACACAGGATGTCGATCCAATCACCATCGGTCAGTCACCGCTCGCAAATATTACTTAAACCGTCTACTATTACTACTACTACTACTACTATTACTACACACACACACAAGTGTCGTTGTTACCTATATACGGATAATCGGCCGGGTTTTCGTTACGAAACCCATTAGCGCGTCAAACGGTAAACTAAATTATGGTCCGGGGCGAACTTAATTATATTTCAAGTCGAACGCTTCATCGACGACGGTAAGTAGTTGATAGAATCATGCCAATTGCGATTCGTAACTTTCTACGCCGGAGTGTACCGGTGGTAGAGATATACGAAATAGGTTTGTATCGAATAAGACGCGGCTAGTATTATAATAACTTGGGCGGGGAACGATATTTCGTTTAAAGTATTTACAGTAATATGTATTAGGCGATATTCTCACAAACCTATTTTTTTGTCGTTTCACCCAAAAACGTTTTCTCGTTACGTCGTTCGTTTGGACAATATTTCCCGACTCCAGTTTGTCGTTCGGTTTCAATCGTTCGCTAGGTAAATAGATCGTCGAAACGACTACCGACGTAAATTATTTCGTCCAACGAAAAAATAACAATTCGTACGTTGTAACGCAAATGAAACGTCGTTTGTCGGGTAATGAAAACAATATTTACCGAACGACTCGGCGTATAGTCGCGGCAACAACGATTATCATTTGTAGTACGATTGAGTGTCGAACGTATTCAAATTTTTGTACGCCGTATGTGAAATGTGTTTTGGTCACACGTGAGAAAACGAAAACAATAGAGCGTCAAGATGATGGGAATGGTAAGGAACGTTCAGACGTTATTCAGCCCGCGGTTTAATAAAGAAAGTATTTTCGGAATAAAATTCAGAGTTTTTAGGCAACGCGGCATTACATCGAAACATTATTCGTGTTTTGTCGGTAACATACGCGCCGCGTATTACAATATTTTTTTAACGCGTGACGTTTTTTTACCCGCTGTTCTCGTTTATGCTTGCTCCGATACAGTGGGTCTGTTCCCGTACGAAGATTCGATCGAACAGACGGCCTTCGAGTTGGCCATACACAAAGTGAACATGGACCCGACGCTGTCGGACGACGTCAGACTCGCGGGACGAATGGAAATCGTGGACATCGACGACGATTTCCGGACCAGCAAAATGGGTAAGAGACGACGAGAACACCGCGGGTATGGTTATCGTTTTTTTTTTTTTACTTTTGCCCGCGCCCCCTGCTGTTGTAACAGTGTGCGACTCGCTGGAGTCCGGCGTTGGGGCCATTTTCAGTCCCGCTGGCTACTTAACGTCGGCCATAATCCAGTCGATTTGCAATTCGATGGAAATCCCGCACATCGAAACCCACTGGAAAACCAACCCCAATCAACAGCCGTCGAACCACTACACAAACTATTACTTGAACGTCTACCCGGACCCGGTGATCCTCGGCACCGGGTACACGGCCATCGTACGCGACATGGATTGGACGTCGTTCACGTTGCTGTACCAGCGGGATGAAGCGCTGCTGAGACTCCAGCATTTGATCCAAGACTATTCCGGGTCGACTAAGGTGTCGAACAGCGAGTCGTCAGCCATCGCCATTATCAAATTGCCCGAAAACAACGACTTTCGGTAAACCGCCGCCACGCGTGGGAATCAGGGGAGGGTTTTCGTATTCGCCGCCGGATTTTTCGATCGATCGTTACTAATACGACAAATTCGTTTCCCCAGGCCTTTGCTCAAAGAGGTCAAAAAGTCGCTGGAGAGTCATATTGTCCTGGACTGTGACACGAATATTATATTAACCGTACTGAATCAAGCCGACGACGTAGGCTTAATGGACGACTACCACAGTTTCATGATTACTTCGTTGGTACGGTTTGTCGGATATTTTTGTTTCGTTTTAAACGATACGACGATTATTCGATTCCGCAGATTACTCTTGACGATATTTATCACAAATACCAAATTATAAACGGTATAACGGATCGACGAATAAAAATTTCGCATTTTTGTTTTAATAAAATAACGTACATTCGTCGACGCAATCGAAATTATTTTAGCACAATTTACGGGGAAAATACATTATAAAAACCGATCGACATTCGAATAATCGCAATTCGTTCGTCGCGTTCGACAACGAACGCCCGGTATTTTATTTATATTACTTATATTTGTGCGGTTGTCTAAGGACGCGACCACCGTAAATTACGGCCAATTACAATACAAACGCACAAACATCACCGCGGTGAAATTAATCGACCATTCGAGTCCAACCGTGGCCAGTATAATGGAGGACATTAAATTCGTTCAACAGAGGACACGTTCGAACACGAACGTATTCAAAGCGGAAAATATTACCGTAATATTAACACGCGTCTTTATGGTAAAGCCTATACGCGAATTGTTCGATTTTCCGTGTTTACGCGTTGTTCAGGTGCACGCGTTATTGATGTTCGACGCGGTGAACGTGTACGCCAAAGCGTTGCGTGGCATCGGTGGATCCAAATCGATCAAGGCCGAACCGAATAGTTGCGCGAACCGATCGACCACTGGTTGGTCGAGTGGATTCCGTCTCATCAACTACATGAGGATCGTAAGTAATTGTTTTACGAACTAGACGCGTACGCGCGAAACGGACGCGTTAAATTCATTCGAAAGTTTTTTCAAATTTTGAGTAAGCAAAAAAGGAATTTGTACTTTCTCGAATCGTAACGCACGATGACTGTGTAATAACTCCAAAAGGTGGAAATAGAACTGCTGGGATAGGGGGAAGGAAATACTTAATTACCTATGTGTAGGTAATTAGGCACTAGTGGGGGATGTGTTTAAATTCCAATGAGTTACTACGCAATTTGTCTTCGGGATCGTAGATACGAGAATTATTTAGGAAGTTTATTATTAAATTATTAAACCACTTACGTGCCCGGTCTTGTTGGTGTGAGTGTATTCAATAAGAAAAACTTGTAAAGTTAACTAGGAAAGAAAAAGGTTGGGACGGTGAGTTTGCTTGTGCAAATGACAACGGCTTGAGACGCAGAAGTCCCGGTGTAGAGAACGACCCTCGCTCCTTGAAATACCGACTCCTGCAACTTAGTGACTCGTGGCTGGACTGCACTCGCACTGTATTGAAGACAAGAGTTGTCTGCCCCCCGTGGGGAGACAGACGTTATCCGGTGATCCACCGACTGATTGACTGGATGGTGCTAGGGTGTAATTTTGGTCTTTTATATCCGAGCTGTCAGGTTATAATCTTGTGACGTGGTGGTCAGCTCATATCAAGTTTCTTCAATATTAGCGTAATGTGTTTTACATTTCTGTGTACTGATTATTTTATTGTTTTTTGATACTTTCTATTTGCTTACTAATGAACACGTATTCGTTTGATTCGTGCCCATTGGTATGATATATTTATGCAATTGTTGTAAATTATTTTGTATAAAAGAAATGCGCTAATTCTGTGTTTGTCATGGGATTACTAGTATGGTCGGTATTTTGAGGAGTTCAGGTTTCGTTCTAACATTTATTAAGGTGTATTTTTCCATACATTGTTACATCAAATTACATCGAAATGTGCTTATTTTATCGGTTCCCACAGTTTTGATACTCGTGAATATTTTTACCCTTACATTATATCAAAAATGTGTTTACGTTATAATTTCCCACAATTATGATTTCTGCGAATATTATAAAATTACATCGAAATATGCATTTAATATTGATTCCCACAGTTATGATATCTGTAGATATCGTTACGTTTACTTTACAATCAAAATATGTTTATATTATTATTTCACACAGTTGTGATATATGTAACAACTGCATAAAATATATGTAACATATGTGTTACAACTGTCTATAATTTGTTTTGAAAAAAGAAGACGTGCGCTGTGAATACCGAACGCTAATTTTGACCGTTGCTGCTATTACGTAAATGTAAACGTTAACAATTAATCGAATAACGAACAATTTTTCCGCTTTTATAACGTCGACGATTTCGATCGTAATCGGCCGCTATCGAAAATGAAGGCAACTACTCCGTACGCTTGCAAATTCATTTCCGTCCGGTTGGGAATAAATCATGTTTTGAACGTCTGTGAAACGTTACGATAACATTGAGGGTCACCGTTTTAGGTGGAAGTCGACGGCCTTACGGGAAAGACGCGATTCGATCAGAAATCTGGATACAGGAATTTTTTCACGTTGGAAATAGTCGAACTGACGAATTCGGGATTCAAAAAGATCGGCGTTTGGGACCCGGAAAACAAAATGGCGTACACGAGGACTACAAATCAAATGTTGGACGATCTGGTGAACGCGAACATGAACAAAACGTTCATTGTCGCCACTAAAATTGTACGTTACGCGTGCGCAGCTTATAAACGTATCGAAATGTGCTTACGTCGTTTCCGTAGACGGATCCATACATGAAGTACAAACCGGACCACAAAGACCTGGTGGGCAACGACAAGTACGAAGGGTACGTGGTCGATTTGATACAGCTGATAGCGAAAGAGATCAATATTACGTACGAGTTCAGGTTGCGGAACGACGGCAACGGCAAAAAGGACAAAAAGACCGGCAAATGGGACGGGCTTATCGGCGAAGTGCACGAACTGGTACGTTTGGCGCGCGCTCCCACACGTCCGAAAAATTGTCGGGTTCAGGGCCGTGAGACGACGGTGGTTTTTTCAGAGAGCCGACCTAGCCATCTGCGATTTGACCATCACGCACGAGAGACGGACTGCCGTGGACTTCACGACTCCGTTCATGAACCTAGGTAGTGAACAACCGGGTGGTTTCGCTCGTTTCCATTGTCCGTCTATTATAACGATGTCTGTAACGCGATAGGTATCAGCATTTTGTTCAGCAAACCGAAAGAACCGGAAACCAACCTGTTCTCGTTCACCCAACCGTTGTCGTTTCACGTGTGGATATACACGGCAACTGCGTATTTGGGTTTGTCGATCGTCCTATACATATTAGCCAGGTCCGGTGACAAAAACGATACTCATCTACGAACGCGTTTTGATTAATCGTTTAATTTTTTTGTTTCATTAAGAGTCACGCCCAACGAATGGCAAAATCCTCATCCGTGCGCTACGGAGCCCGAGGAGCTCGAGAACTCGTTGTCCTTAATAAATTGTTTATGGTTTTCCTTGGGATCAATACTATGTCAGGGAAGCGAAGTACTGCCCAGGTAAATATGACGCGAATACCCGAACGATTTGTAGTTGGCTCCGTCGTCCATTGATGTTTCAGAGCTTTTTCGACGAGAGTGTGCGCGTCGATGTGGTGGTTTTTCGCGTTAATCGTCACCCAATCGTACACGGCTAACTGGACCGCGTTCCTAACATCGAGTAGAAAAGAGTCGGCGATCAAAAGGGTTGAGGACCTGGACAAACAGTCGGCCATCAAATATGGATGCGTTAGGGGGCAATCGACTGCTAGTTTTTTTGAGGTCGTATCGGTTCAAACGCGCGTTTCTTACATACATTTACGTAAAACTTACGACCATGATTCTACCGGCCGTTCATTTCCTTGTTATTTCCTTTTAGAACTCCGACGTGAATCTGTATCAGAAAATGTGGAGCGTGATGGAAACGTACGGTGACACGGTGATGATGTCGGACAACAAACAAGGTGCGGACCGAGTGAAAAAAGAAAGGGAAGCCTACGCTTTTTTTATGGAGTCCAGTATGATCGAGTTCGAAGTACAGAGAAATTGCGATTTGACGGAAGTCGGAACATGGTTGGACAATAAAGCCTATGGAATCGCGATGCCTTTTAGTGAGTTCCAAACTCCGTGCCCCTTTAATTTACGAAAACAAAAACATCATTCAGGCGCTCGTAACGCAATAGAGTTTCGAAATAAACTGTTCCGTTCGAACACTACTTTAATAATAATATCGGCAATTAAATACGAGTGAAAATTAGTAGGCACCCTAGTGATGAGCGCAAAAACATGCTCAACAAATATCGTAACGGCGAGAAATACGTTTTCAGATGCTCCCCATAGGACGGCTGTCAGTATGGCGTTATTGAGACTTTCGGAATCTGGAAAACTGATGGAACTAAAAGACCGATGGTGGTCGGTGCCTGAGGAGCAAAAGTGTCCGGTAACGTTTTTACCCGTCGCCCGATTAAAAACGCAAAACGAAACTGACGTGACAACGTTAATGACGGCTTTCAGGCGCCAAAAGACGATTCGGCAGAGTTGGACGTGAGCGAAGTCGGTGGAATGTTCGTCATTCTCATTTTCGGGTGTCTTTTAGGATTTATATTCTGTCTGTTGGAATTCCTGTGGAACATTCGGAAAGTGGCGGTCGAAGAAAAAGTAATATCGCGTGGACCGTAAATCCGACGATTTATATTTTATTTCGCGATATTTGATCGTTCGCGGATGCCCGTCGTTTCCGTAATGATTCGTGTAGACACGTTCGCTTATTCGCGTTTTTATTATACGCCGCGCAATAATAATTGATCGTACAATTGTCTATAATCGCAGTTGTCGCTGTGGGAAGCGTTCAAGTTGGAAATGAAATTTGTGCTGAAGTTTCACCATTCGATCAAACCAGTGCGGCACACCAAATATTCGGACGACGACGAACCCAATTAGGAAGAAATGACGTTTTGTCGCGCACGCGTTGCGCATGTTACGGCGACGTGCCCCCACCAACTTTTTGTCCTGTCGTTAATTTTTCTTTTAAGCGTTCGAATTTTGTACTAATACCATTCGCCCCGTGTACGTTAGGTACCCAAAGAATCCCATTAAAATTCGTCCCTCTTAACATATTTGTATATTTTATTTACGTTATTTCCGCGATTTGTAGAGTGCGCATTGTGTAGAATGTTCGTAACGATTAATTAATTGCATAAATAATAAACGCTCGTCGACGTATTATTTTACGTGCATAGAGAATACAATTTTTACTCGGAATATACGGATTACATTATACACGTTCGATATACGCGTTTATACGTTATTATTAATCACTAGGTTTGATGTCTAGAAAAACCCCAACGGAATTTCGCCCGGTGGTGGTAAATTTTTAGGAAAACAAATACTCTTAAACGAGAATTAGGTGGTCCGTCACGTACTCTTGTACAATTATTTTCTAAACCGTCGTTTAAAGGCGACGAAAAGATCGTACATCGCGTAATAGACGTGAAAAACCGACGAGTTTACGCGATAAGATAGAAATAATCGCGCCGGACGCGTTTGGATTCGTACACGGATCGTAAACGTGCGCGGCAACGAAATCGAACGGTAGGGAAAAAGTTGGACGTCGCGAGAACGGCCGAGCCCAATTAATTATAGTTTTTACGAAACGTCGGAACGGTGGCGAGCGAGACCGGTCGACCGACCGCAGGGTGTCGGATGAATGAATGAACCGCGAACGTTATTTTAAACTTTAAGCGCGGCGGAGAGGTGGCTCGTGTGACCAGTTGGACCGGTGCCCGACTGCAGTCAGAAAAAAATACCGAGTGTCTAAATGAACAGCGAATATTAGACGAGGAGACCGCGCGCGAGTTCCGTACGACGACGACTTACATCTAAAATTATCGTCTCGTTTGTCCCTGGTTTTTTCCTCGGGACACCGTCGCCGCTGGAGTTTAGTAAGAGTAGGCACGAATTCACGAAATTGTATCGCGACGTTTATAATTCGCTTCGGTGTGCTTTCCGACCCGTCCGCGCATATTATACCTACCGGCTGGATAATATGACGACCGCGATAATATACTGGTGGTCGTTGGTGTGGCTCGCGCGAGCGACCATTCCCAATGACGAAATCAAACCGTCGTCGTCGACCAATCTACGGCACAAAGTCGTGAAAATCGGTCAGTATATCTCAAATACACACACACACATACGCGCGTATATTATGTATTACGTCATTTTTTTCGTTCTCAAAACAGTCGCGCTGTTTAATGAAAACGACGAATCCATTAATCAGTTAGCGTACAACGTAAGCGCGAAAATCGTGAACATCATGGACGCGGTGTTGCCTGACAATAAGATCCTGCAACGGTCCGAGTACGTCGTCAATGACACGTATAACGTGACGCGAGTCGGTAAGGAAACGGATTCGGTATTGTAAATAATCTACAACGAAACGTTACTAACTCGGCGGCAATTGTAAATGAATTGTATTTAAGTATTTTTTTAATTTACGGTGATTCAAGTGTAAACACGTTGGACGAATTTTTCGGGAGGAAGAGGGGAGGGTTTGTATTTGCAAAGGCTAACGTAAACGCGAGCGTCTTAGAAAAATCTATTTGGTGGCGGTTATATTGTACTCGTATACCGTGTACGTGTCTACAATTTCGTTTTCGTCTGCGTCATTGACGTTTTTGTGCTATAAAACAGTTTGCGAATCGTTGAAGACTGGAATCGCCGCGTTTATCGGCGGCACGGACGACGAAGACGTGGCGAACGTGATCAGATCTATTAGCGGCCGGGCGCAAATGCCGTTCATCGAAACTCATTTGAAAACGTTTCAACGGCCGCCCGATCAATTTGCCATCAATCTCTATCCCGATCCGTCCCTTTTAGCGAAAGCGAGTATATCATCGTTAAGTCGACAACAATTCGCCGTTACAACGTGAATATGTATTTTCCTAGGCGATTAAAGATATAATACTCGACATGGATTGGGAGTCGTTCACGGTCGTCTACGAAAGTCCAAAAAGTTTAATTAGACTCAAACACTTGTTGATGCATTTCGATTACGGGTACAACGCGCCGGGAAAATCGGTGAAAATCATCGAAGTCTCGCCCGCCGACGATTTCCGGTAAAGCGACGACGAATCGTACTTTTCGTTTTTTTGTTTTCTCGTCAAACGGCCGTAATAAATAACGACGACGACACCAACATCGTTACAGACCGTTGTTCAAAGAATTAAAGTTGTCCGGCGAAAAACATATAATTTTAGACTACGAAATCGAACATATTACACGCATATTGGGACAAGCGGACGAGGTGCATTTCATGGGAGATTATCAGAGTTATGTCATTACGAATCTAGTGAGCGCGTTGCGGGAATAACAACAATAACGGCAGAAAAATTGAACCGAGTATGATCGTGTTTCAGGACGCGCACACGTTAAGTTTCGAGGAATTCGACAAATCTATGGCCAACATAACGTTGATCCGGCTATTGGATCCGGAGAGCGTGGACGTCAAAAACGCCGTAGAGGAGATCATATTCAACGAACAGAAAAACGGGCGGTTCGTCGTTTTGAAGCCGGACACGATAAAAGTAAGCTGACGGGACGAATGACCGATCTTTTGGCGTTCGTTCAAAAAAAAAAAAAAACCTCCTTGTACTTATAACGACGAGTGGGGGAGAGGGCTATAGTACCGAAACGGCTTTCGTAAAACTATAGCGTAATTTACACGCGCGTTTGTGTTTATCTCTTATATAGACGAAAACCGCGCTGATGTACGACGCGGTAAACTTATTCGCCGCGTCGCTCCACGGTCTGGTCGCCACGCAGTCCATGGGGCCGACTAGAATCTCGTGCGACAACATGATGAAACCGTGGGTACACGGATTCAGCCTGATCAGATACATGAGAGTGGTAAGAACCTTTCGCGGCATCGGCTGGTGTATACGTACTTCGGACCCCTGGGGATCGACAACGTTGGTGTCGGTCGTTTAGGCAAGGGGCGCGGGGCGTTCGCAATTTCGTGTCTTTTCTTCCTAACTTTCTCCGTAACCGTATTAATCGTATATATCGACGACATCCCGACATTTCGGTGTGTCGCGTCGTCCCGTTGATTCGTTCGAACGGTGTATCCCAAATATTTCGCCATCGGTTTTATTTGGGATACACGGTTTAGTTAGTATAGTTCGGAATACGATGGCGGAAAAATACGTTAGTTTTTGTTTTGTTTTGTACGTCGCGTATAGTAATTATTTCGACGCGAACGCGTACAACTATCATATTCGTAGACGAGAATAAAATTAAGGTAAATTAATCGCTCGAGCGCCGAGCTTGTATGTACTTCGTTCGATTGGATGTCACGTCTCACCGCAGATGGAATTGAACGGGTTAACCGGCAAAATGAGATTCGACAACGAGACGGGCAACAGGAAATATTTCAAAGTGGACGTTGTCAAAGTACACGAGAACAAAAAGCACCGGCTGGGTTCGTGGGATCCGGATAACGGGATGATGCTGACACGATCGGCTTCGGAAATGTACACGGAATTCGCCCAGTCGATCACGAACAAGACGTTTGTTGTAGTCGGCAAATTGGTGAGTAATGCTGTGGCTGGGGGAGGTGAACACCGTTCGACCGACGCTCGACTTTGATGATAATACCGATAAGACCAAACGGGACGTATTATTATTATTATTATTATGGAAACGACGAATTCAGGTTCAACCGTATTTGATGAGGTGCAACGCGACGGAGAAAGGAATGAACGAGGACGAAGAGTGTTTCGAAGGATTCGCGTACGATTTGATCGCGAAAATAGCCAAGGACAACAACGGGTTCAAGTTCAAGTTCACCACCAGAGAAGATTACGGATCACTGAACCACAAGACGGGCAAATGGACAGGAATTATCGGTGATTTGCAGTCGACGGTAAGTACGGAGGCGACACCGAATCACGTGCCGCGGCCGACACGGCGTTTTACTAACGAATACAAACACGACGAGGCCGTTTCCGTAGCACGCGGACCTGGCCATATGCGACTTGACGATCACTTTCGATCGGAGGACCGCGGTGGACTTTACCACGCCGTTCATGACGTTGGGCATTAGCATACTGTACGCGAAACCGGAGAAGAAACAGCCACAGCTGTTTTGGTTTTTGAACCCGCTGTCGTTCAGCGTCTGGATGTACACCGCTACGGCGTACTTGGGTGTGTCCTTGTTCTTGTTCATGTTGGCCAGGTAAAAAGAGAACGAAAATTTGACAACGGCTAGCGGGGTAATGCGGCCTTAACGCGTCACAAAGGTCATAGTTCGCCATCGTTTATATTATATATATATATATATATATATATATATATATATAGAAAGAGAGAGAGAGAGAGAGAGAGAGAGAAATTGTCCATATACCGAAGTC
>JAIPRN010003682.1:0-19731 GCA_025469175.1 Geopemphigus sp. TES_GeoC_2020 | reverse complement strand
ATATATATGTATATTTAATATAACATGCGTTTTCAACTGAGAGATAATATTGTAAACGGCGCGTTTAATAAACGAAAACGCTTATTAAAATTTGTTTCGTGTTTTTTAACGAGTGCGGAACTCGTTATTCGACATATCGGAAATTTCGTTGTCGGAATATATTGTCATTATTAACCTCTTTATCGTTTCGTACGAAATGTAAAACTTGGGGTCGTTTCGATAATATCGCAAACTTGCGGGTGTGGCTGGGAGGGTATGTACACGGCGCGTCCCGTTGAAAAAGTGACGTTGCCTGTGGTCTGACATGTCTGAACACGAGCGCGTGGCTAAATGTCTGAATTATAAACGCAATAAACGTCACGGCAAGCAGCGCCCCGTATATTTTGGTTCGGTAGTTAGTTGGATTGCGTTGATTTTAGACTTAATGTTCCCCCGGGGAAGGGATGTATCGAAAGTTTTATTCTCGAAAACTGTACGGGTAAGAGTACGCGAATTGGAAAATTTTAATTTGTATATATTTATACCTTACCTAACCTGTACTTGTAGTTAGATGTGGTAGTATGTCGTTACTTACCTCGTCGAAATACCACTGGAATGACGTTAAATTATTTTTCGAAATCGGGCGAAAGCGTTAACAAAATTTTTCGAAACGATTCGAAATGTCTATAGTAGGAAATTTCGTATTGGTCGCCTGTTATATGTTTGAGTGGTTCGCAAAGTTTTGGCAACGGCAGGGAGAGTGTTGTTGATGACCCACATCCTGGCAACAAGTCAAACTAAAAAAAATGTAAAAAGTAGCGGTCGCAATTTTTCGGGAACAAAATTTATCGGCAATATTCAATGAGGAAATCACCGGTATTCCTAAGACTACTGTTCACCGTCTTTTATTAGAAAATTCTGCGAAAACGGTAGATTCGCGCTTGCTTTGTTCAAATAGTCCGCCGAAAGCACGCTTGCGTGATACACACAGCGATGATACGGAAAAAAACCGCTGTTATGGATCCGAAATTCACGACAAGTAATCGTAACGAATGACGAAATATGGCATTTTTAGTTTGAACTATTTACGAAGTGGCAGAGTGCAGATTATTGTCAGGAAGGTCAAAAGCAGAAAAACGCGATTTCGGGAGTGCAGCCGAATGGTGACACTTTTTACCCTTTTTTACGATTTTAAAGGAATTATTTATAAGGAATTTGTGCCAGAAAGTTGACTAGAAACTTTACAGACGTACGGGCATTTTTTTTTTAGTTAGAAATCAAGCTGTAGCCGCTCGAACGTTCTGGTATACGCCTGATCCGGCGACTTACGACTATGCCCGACACTTACGTAATGGACGGAAGTGAATCGATTACAATACCATTCGGGGACAACCGGATATGGCCGTATTCGGTATTTTCGGTACGGCGTCGATAGGGAAAAACGCTTCAAAATATTACATAATCGCCGCATGAACTCGGAATGAATACAGTTTAAATAATAAACACGGAATTCTGCGCAAGTCACCATTTTTAACGGAGCTTTTAGTCTTGTTCAATGTCGTTAATTAAACACGTCGTTTGTCTGATCTTATAGTAGGTCTACTCACGCGTGCCACCTGTACTCGCTGCCGGCAATTACGTCGGACGCTTTATTCCGCCTAGCTGACTACTACACCGCGTAATGTCATCCGTCCAATCGGTAGTAAATTATAGTGTAACAGTGCCGCATTACTTAACTTGTCTTAGCGTGTTTTTTTTTCGAAAAACGTCGTTGGACGAAATATTATCAACGTCGCACGACTCGACCGTTATCATTTTCTCTACGGGTTTTCGAAACGACCGCTATTCGTCCGCCATTATTAATACGAAAACGCGTTCGGTCTACGGAATCTTGTTATAATTATTTGTTGTTTGGAAATTGGCGATTTTCCTTTATTCCCGATTGATTTCGTAATATATATATATATATATATATAATTTGAAGCTTGTAACTCGACTATTGCAAAATTAACCGACAAGACGTGTTTGTATAATTCAATACGTGTACGCGTGCGATAATCTACCGACCTTCGGTTTGTTTTTCGTCGTCGATGTTTTCTCGATTTTTCCGGCCGTTCTTTTCGTGGTTGTCGTTTGTTTCTTCGTTCGGTTTTTACGTTTTTCATTTTTTTTAATCGCGCCGTTACCGCAATATCGATGCACTTTTTTTTTATACAAGCCCCCTGACGTATTCCCCGTGAACACGCAACTGCACTCGACGTGTAGTCAATACGACCATTTATTCGCGATAACCGATAACGTATTACTACGGCGATTGTAACGTCATTGACTACACTCGCGTCATTTAGGTAGTACGAGTTTTATGATCGTCTAACGCGCGACAATTATTATCCCGCGACGAAATCCGTCGTAAAAATAACGTCGGAAACAACGAAAATAAACGTAAAAGAAGAAGAAAAACCGTGTACAGGGGGGAAATCCCAATACGGTAAAATTACGGCGCGTAAAATTGAAAATGATTCGTACGTATTTGGATACCGTTTATTGTACGAGTTTTTTAACGACGACGACGACGACGACGATGACGATAATAATAATAATAATACGCCGCGTCGAAGAAACGCACGTCGCGCGTTTATTTACACATCGATACACACACACACACATATATATATGTATTGACATGTTTCAAGTGTCTTGACAAACGTACGCGAGGCCGATTTTATTTAACAATATTAATCGGGTTACGTTGTCGGAGCGGCTCATGAAATAATTAAGAACACATTTCGAAGAATGACGGCTACTATAAATTGCATATGTCGTTATCGGCGATCACGTAATATTATGTAAAAATCGATGGGAAAATCGGTCGTGGATATTTAAAACGGGCATGACGTCGGCAATTAAATACGAAAACGAACGATACGTTACCGAAATTCGTTTCCGTCTCGGTATATCGTGATATGTAGGTATACTAGACGTCGTCTAGTTTGAAACGTCAATTTTCCGAAACCTTTCCAACTGGCTGTTGGTTATTGTGTTAACGCGACATATTACGATTACACAATTACAGTACGGTTCGGTTATCGAGACTCTCGTATTACTTGTCGACGCGCGTTCTTCGACCGAGATGTTTTTCGATTTCGTTCGCGTGTTTATAATTCGTTCCGCCGATTGTTCGAATCGACGGCCGTATAATTCGCCATCGAAACGTTTCTCAACTTAAGACGAAAACTCGACTATTAGATTTCGGCTTGTTGTCATCCCCGTCAACCATCGACGTATCCGTTAATTTAGCTCCCCGTGTTTGGCCTGTATTCGCGCGTAATGATAACGCAGTGGGTATTTTAGCAACATGTACGCGTGGCAGGAAATCAAGCCGATCGATAATAATATTTATCGTAAAACGATTTCGGAAGTCTTTCGACGAACGGCCGATTCGACTACGGCCAATATACTTAAGGTCAACGTTTTCGTCCCGTCCGTACGCTATAACGTATAAATATAAAGACGAGTGTATGTATCGTACGCTCTGGCCGTTTTCCAAATGTAAACTACTTTATTAAGAGTTTTACAGTACACACTCGTACCGGATGTCCTATCTAATACTACACCACATTTTCTACGACGATTCGATTTTCGTCGGTTTTTTTTTTTTTTTGGTCGAAATTTTAACGTCGTATCCGACGAATAATGTGCGCATCGCGCTAACAGAGTTTCGTACCGGCAATAAATGGATACGGCGCGATTGTTCGACATCGGACCGTCGCGATCATTTGGACGAACGATCTGAACGACCGTATTGTTCGCGTTTCGAATTCCGAAGTGACGGCACTGTCGTTATGTTCGAAAAACGATCTGGACGACGCGGTAGTTGAATTAATATTATCGACGGTTACGAATTTATATCGATCGGCGTTTTCGAATCCTGATTAGCGCGTCGTAACCGAGGGTTTTCTGTCGCGTAAACACCGAACACTGTAGCCGAACGATAACGTTATCGTCGTGACGACGTCAGCATGGTCAGCGTGAAATTACTGAACGCCGCCGTTATTTACGTAATATTCACGTGCCGTCTTACACTTTGCCGCTGCTCGCTTAGTTTCCACGGTTCGTTAAAAAATACGGCGGAATTTCGCGGGTACTATACGCGCACGGTTTTTAAACAGTCGTATCAGTCGTACGTTCGTCCGAAATGTTCGTTTCCGATATTAATACCCAAAACGACGTTGGTGAAATATATCGAAATTTGAGTTCGTAAACCCAATAACGTTTTCGTCGCGAATAATTTTCGAATTTTCCAAATAATACACGCGTGTCCACAGACCCAATAAGTCGTTTTATTCATGTTTTAATTCAATAATTTACCGTTTGAACGATGTACTTTCAGAACACGATTCCGACTCGGCTATATATATACACTTTTTATTATTATTGATTGTAAATATATATATAACCCGTCCGAGGTTAGTCCTTATCGACGTTATTTTCGTATTGTAACCCCCGCTTCGTTATTTCGTTCGAAACGCGTACAATCATAAATATTCCGTTTCGCTTTTATAAAGTGTTAAGGGTTTCTATTCCCGATAATATTTCCGTCGTTTATTTAAGCGTTTCGTGCGACGTAATTGTATTACGATTTATTGACGACGTCGAGTTTCCTATTTAATAATAACGTTCGTTATAGGTTAATAAGAAAAAAAACTGAAAGAAAATTATAACGTAATAATAAAATGTTAAACGTCGCGTACCCGTATCACACACAAATAAACAGCTGTACTCGTTACACACGCTACGTCCTTCGGATAATAAATATAGATACGAGTGCCGTAAAACGTTCGGAATTTCATCCACGGATTCAGCGGCGATATTTTCCTCGTGAAACGATATTTTCGCGTCGTTATCCCGTCATATGCCGCCGCATCGGACAGTTTCAATAACGTTGTCGCGAAAAATTCAATTATCAAACCAAAACGTATCGAAATTTCCATCATTCATTTTCCGAGTATATATATATATATATATAGTATATCATAACGGTATCGTCGTCGTCTTTGTTTTTAAACTATTTTCATTATTCGAACTAATGGGTTTATCTACGTGAGTTGTGCTGCTCAGGTTCCTTATCAGTATACCGCTAAACTTCATATAGATTGGTATACTACTTATACGTAGAGAAGATGAAAGAAAGAGAGAGAGAGAGAGAGAGAGAGAGAGAGAGAGAGAGAGAGAGAGAGAGAGAGAGAGAGAGAGAGAGAGAGAGAGTAATTTGTGGTGAAACGACGCACGGAGAGCGAGATGAATTATGGTCGACGATTATTTACTAATCCGTTTTCTGTCGATCTGTAAATAACGTTTTTGTTATTTTGTTATCCAACGCGGAGACGAAATATTTCTTCACGTTGTCGAGTTCTGGCTTAATATTGCCCGTACTTTTTCCCCATTTTCGATATGTTTTTATTTTTGGTCCGTACTCGACGATTATTATTAATATTGGATAAAATCGGACGGGATATCGAGAAAATATAATAAAATAGTTTTTGTTTTAAAAACCGTATCTCGATACGAAGCCGCGGGGGGAGGGGGCGGCGTTGACTGTACAAATGCCGCAGTAACTAATCCATTACCGTCCGACTATTTACGTTCATAACGATTTATAAAATTATTATTATACGCGTATAATGGAAAATTGATATTCGATCGTTTTTATATTACGAGTTATTTTTCGCCAAATACTCCGAATTATTTACGAGATTATTGAATCGAATCGGTATAACGACGGAATATTTGGAAAATAAGAAACCTAGTGGCCGCTACGACGTAGTAGCGGCGAGAGCGTTTAAGTGGGTGTATTTTTTTTTTTTGGCCCGTTTCAAATTAATAATAGAATACGTCGATCGGTGTAGCGGGTTTTGGTGGACGAGTTTGAGAACCCGATCGTATATATAACTGTGCGAAAAGGTATTTTGTATTTGCGTATTTATATATAAATGATCGACGAAAATGACCCGGTCCCGTTCACACGACTTCGGGTTTAAGTCGAACAATTAACAAAAGAACGTGGCGACGTTAAAAGCGTTTTAAAATCGATTATTCAGTCGCGAGGGTATATCTCGCTTACGTTATTATATTTATTCATTGTTTTGTAGAAAAGCGGGGCGCTATTGTCGTCAGTTACTTATCGTTCGGGTTTTCGTTAAGTGGCGTCGGCTAAATTATAATTTCGACCAAACGAATCGACATTGTAGTCGGAATTTTAAAATTACGGAAAGCGATATTGATACGTTTCCAAAACGCTTATGATACTACTTTGTTAAATAAAAAGCGCGTCGTTTTATCAATGGCGTCGCTTGTTTTGTTCGATTTTCAGTAATTAAAATCCGATTAATTTTATCGCCATCCGTGTATACGGTCGGCAACGCGTTTCGTGATGACGTTAAAGCGTACATATTCACCAATCATCGGTCAAGGCTGGTAACAACAATTGTCCAAGTCTATTTTTAGAACGCTCAAGTTCAGCGCGTTTCGTAGCGAATGAAAAGAAAGACCATCATAGTGGTCGGCCGGGGAGGGGGCAACTTCTTATACGCGTAATCTAACCGTGTATTGTCCATAACCTATTTTACTTTGTCTTCGCGTCGAAAGTGTGCAGAGAAGCCGAAACGATGTTTGGCCCACGGGGACCAATGGAGGGGAGACTAAGTCACATTTACGGTAAAGGAGAAATTTCGTCAAAACAAAAAAACCATTTCGTTTCGTCTTTGTTCGCCGTCGCGGCCGATCAATAATCGCGAAACGATCGCGGACAACGGAACGCCTTCGCCGATTTCGCGTATTGTCCATCGCGGTTGCTCTCGTCATCGTACCGAGAGTTACCGTCACACATTTATCCGGCGCGCTCGCGCGACTTTTCACCGACGAGACCGTCCGCGTTTACGCTGTATCGCGAAAATAGTTTACGTATATCGCGCATAAAAACGATACCCGGGTACACGAACTTACGGGGAAAGGTCGAACAATTCGAAAAGTCCACACTCGGCTTATGCGCGTACCGGTACGGACCTGTGAACGATAGTCGATTTTTCGAATGGTTCGAACGTGGTATATAGCGACGGGTACAGTCACAAATTGTTCGATCGTCAAACCTGTAACCGCCACGTAAATTTGTAATAATTACGGCGAAATACGAAATATTTCGATAATGGCGCGCGACGATCACGATTATTTACGCGTCATTTAATAGACGTCGACGCGAGCACAGTGTAAGCGCTACTTCCATTGTAACGCGCGCGTTACCGACATCGATTGTTATATCATTCGTTTTTACGCGCCCTACAAACTTTCTCCAATTATTATTGTATTTCGGTTTATAGTGTTCGATTGTTTCTCCAATCGAAAGCCTTACAGTGTGTGTGTGTGTGTGTGTGTGTGTGTGTGTGTGTGTGTATAGGGGCTACGCGAATATTGTAAAAGCGATTCGGCTTAATAATAAGCGCTATTATTCCCCCTCAAAAATCGAAAGTGATTTTCGATCGTATTTTAATCTTGTCTCTCTCAATTCATGTCATTCTTACCCTAAGCAATCGTTAAAGGCCGAGCCGAGCGACAAGTGGTGTATGCGGGACGTGCGAACTCGACGGGCGAGAAGAAGATATATAAAAAAATAAAAGTAAACATTAAAAAAAAATAACGCGAACGTAATATTTATAAATGGACGTATCGTGTTTTCCGGGGTTTTAAGTGCCGAGACGATATACGTTTTTGTCGGGACCACACCGAATATCGTCACCACCACGTGTGCCATAATATTATAATCGTACCCAATTTCGTTGACGTTTCCGTCCCCTAAAAAACAACACGCAATCAGCGGCAGTGGCGGCGGCGGTGGCGGCGGCGGTGGCGGCGGCGTCGACGGCGATCCAAGTGGTAGTCGGTCGCAGCACGTTTGTGATATTGACATTGTCATTACGGGGGTCGGACGGAAAACACGCCGTCGCCGCGCCGCCCGAAACAAAAAAAAAAAAAACCGTTCCCAATTATATTGTCCTTCGCACCACCTCCGTGTCCCGTCCATCATACTTATCGCCGCCCTGTAGAGAACATCAACCCCCTCCCCCTTCCCGCAAGAGCGTGCAAGTCCGTCGCGTATTTTTGGCGAACGGTACTGCGGTATTCGTCGCTCGTGAACGATTATTCCGAGTGTACTGTAAGTATTAAGGAAACGTTTCCCCGATAGTAAAAGCCGGCGGGGTAGCCGAACCCAATTTCGTTTAAAATTTCGGGATAATTTGTCGAACGGTTTATTCATTTACCCGCGACGGAAACGACAGCGGCGGTTCGACGAAATTCAATTAAAACGAGAAGCCATTATACGCCGTACGTACGTTTCGATAGTTCAAACAATTCACGACCAATCACATTTACGGATTAATCGTCTTTGGACGTTTTAGGCGGACTCAACCTGTTCGCGTTTGACGACTCGTCGTGGTCCGGACCGAATTCGGGTGTATCGATCCGACAAAACCCGCGAAGGACTGTTATGCGTGTTTAACGTACGGTCGCTCGACGAAACATTGGAACTGTCCCGCGCCTTTTCGTACGCCGCGTCAAATTCGTAACGCGCGTACGTCGACGTGTTGGACGCCCGCGTAACGTCTATATAAATACAAATCGTTCGCCGCGTGTATAATAGATCGGTTCCGACCGATTTGCCGGATTTTTCGTTGTATTCGTGATTGTTCCGGCAATATTTTTACGAAAGGATTTTTTTTTAGAAAATTCGCCGAAAACCTCGGACATTCGGATGTACGTCAACGGCGACAATTTAGAGGCGATCTTTTCGTCCGCCATACACGAACGTCGTCCCGCTGTGGTCTATTTAGCTGCGCACCCGGGACAACGAGTTTATTTCGCAGCGGCGCACGGCCGACGCGACACGCGCGAATGATTCATTCGCAAGAACGCCGAGATATTTCTGGCATCGTTGAAAAAGTTCCAACGTCGGACACGCGGAAAGCCTATGTTCCTGGATACGCGAATGTTTACGCGAACGTTCTTACCGGCGTTTGTTATTGGTCCGTGGACCGATTACGTTCGAATTTCTACGAACTGTCGACGGCGAGTTGTCCGCGGCACATATCGAGAAGCCCGTCTTTGTGTTTACATTCGCTCGAGAACGACGTTCACTAAGGGATCACGCACTCGCCGATGCTGTCGTTACTCGCCAATGATTACCGAAACAACGAATTCCGACGTATCTAAAACAACTTCTGGTTTACCATAATATCGAATTCGACGGCGTTCGTCTCTATACACGCGAATTATAACATTTCGTATTCGATATTGGGTAAAGTTGAGCCGAACGGACGTCGGCGCGTACAGCGTTTCGCCTTATTTCGAAATCCGGTACGTAAGTATATGCATACGCGTATTACGATAAAACACGTCGTCGTTATTGACGTCGAATATACGTTAGACGGCCAATGGAACCGGCATATTGTCGGAGGCGAAACAATAAAGCGTATACGAATATACATGTAGATACCAAATACGCGTATATTATTGTGTTGCATATTTGCTCGATCGTCCGTAATGCGTGGCTCTTTGTTCTCTACACGGCCCGACCGATACGCTTTCGGTCGATAACGCGTTTTCCGTAATAAAATCTACGTTCGCGTGAAACGTATACTCGAAAATCGCGCGTTCGATCGAACGTTATTAGCTACGTTTTTTACGTATCGCAACTACGAGAGTGATTTGGAACGATTATGGCCCGACAAAGAAAAACGCATCTTTTCGAATCAAAAACCGGCCGCCGTCGCCTTTCCAGCCGATACAACGGGCTTTCGCCTACTCCGGGTCCGTCCCCATCGCGTCGGCCGTTGTTTTGTTTTCTGTGTGACGGGCCCCGGTCTCATCGACAGTAATAAATCGACGCGAAAAATCAACCGGATCGTGTTCGAAACGTTCAAGACTTGTCCGCGAAACGATTAACCGAGCGCGTTTTTGATCGATGACCCGTAACGCGGTACCCGTCGCGCGCAGAGCTTACTCGTGCCCAAACATATACGCGTAAAGTTACGTCAGGAAAACACACAACTTCGCTAATACGTGTCAGATAACCGTTACCTATCGAATCCTAAAATAATTATCGCGTCGGCGTATTTATTTTCAGATCGGACTATAAACTTTCCAAATTTTATCGTCGTATATATATATACACGGTTCGTAGCCGTTCGAACGTGTAAAACGAACGAAATCGATCGAATACATTATTATACTCACGTGCGTGTATGATTATGCCTTTTCGGGCCTTTTCTTTTTTTTTAAAAAAGTCACGGCCACTGGTGCCACCTACCTAGACACGCTTCGAAATTGGTCGATACCTCAGCTCGAGCGACAACAAAGTGGGAACTTCATTTTCCAGCCAGATGGTGTTCATTACCCCCGCCCCCCTTCACCAGTTGGAACATACCCTTTCGTCGGTACTCGAGCAAAGAGTATCCACAACGGGTGGATCGGCCGCCAAGGAACCGGAGACATGGCTTTGCGTCACTGGCCTCCACGAAGTCCCGATATTGAACCTCCGTGATTGTTTTTTCCATGTTCAGTTTATGTACCGGCCCTGCCGGCTAACGTTGACGAGCTAAAAACGCGAATTACAACAGCCATCCAAACAGCGACACCAGTCATATTGCAAAAAGCGTGTGGAACGACTGTCGTGTAGGAGGTGTTTTCGGGCTTCTGGATGGGGGAAGGGGAGACATATTGAGAACACGGGTAATATTGACGTAAGCGAAATCAACGTCGTTCTATTAAACGGCGGGTCGAAATCGGCCCTAATAAATTTTGTTCAATAAACGTGAATTTTCGATGTCGTGGTATTATTTCGTCACACGCTGTATATTGACACGCGTGTGCGCCAAAACGATCGACAACGCGTTGTTTCACTTCGTCACTTTATAATACGTGGCGTCGCTAATCTCGACGAACCGGAATCGCGAAAATCGATGCATTCGTTATTTGTAGGACCCGATCGGTGACACGCGGCACGACGTTTATTAAGGCAAACGCGTCGACCGTCCGACGATTAAACATTCGGTGTCGTTAGGCGTCCGAAAGGTGCGCGTGCCAAGGCACTTCGATGGCCGTCGATCATTATACCGGAAATCGACGTTAACGATAAATCACTCTCGGCACGTTTCACCGATTTCGATCGATTCGAAAATCGCGCGGTTATTTAGTTCGTTTCGTTAGCGCGCGAAGGAATATCGACGGAAGGTCGAATATCGTCGGGGCACTCCGTAAGTACGTGCGTGTGGAATAATGAAAATGTTTCGAAAACGGATTTCGCGATCTATGAGCGAACTTATCAGGAAGGGACCAGTGGTCGTAGTTTGCGTATTGCGAGTAAATAAACATTCCCGTACGCGCGTATCGTCAAATCGTCTTCGGGGTTTCTCTACCTAAATGTCCGTCCCCATATATTTTCCGACCCATTCGACCGACCGTATTACGTAAAATTACGGTCGCTTAACCTTTCGTCGCCACTCTCGCGATTGGCGCGGGGGCGGTTAATAATTGTGTACGTACACACGTACACGAACGCGGGCGTCGTCGAATTGTTTTTTGTCGCTTTTGTTATCATTACGACCGTTTTTGGCTCGGAACGCGACGCGTAGTAAGCCGGCGGACATACTCGTGAAACGTCCAACCGAATCGATGAAAAAAACCCGGGCGGGATTGCCTTTTCATTCGAGGAACGCGCGTGCAAAGGCAATCCTAAGCGTTTCTCTCGCGTCTGGTAAAACGCCGTTTCAGTCGCGTACGAACGGTACGTGTACATTTAATAACCGCGAACGAACGCGATTGTGTTTAGCGGACGGACATAATAATTATTACGCTCTCTCGCGCACTCTCGTCGCCCGCAAATTATATTACGTACATATACGCCGTTTCGTAAAAAAACGCGGCGTACGTACTCGTATTCGTATTACAGGATCGGTAGCCGGCGTAGGTTTTACATTTTCTAAATCTCTTCTGGAAAAAGCTCATTTGTATCAAAAACTGCCGTCTTTTAATTATGTTTCCCATTAAAAGTTTGTTTCATAATTAATCTCGAGCTTTCTCCCTCTCTCACACACACACACACACACTCTCTCTCTCTCTTACAGTATCTCTCCACGCGCGCGCGCACGGGCTCAACTCGTTTTGTTTGCGGGCGATTCCGGACCGGCGGCGGCGACGGCGGCTGTTACGAAAGCGTGGTGCGTATACACCGTTCGCACCCCCTCGTCGAGTCGACTCCCTCGCACCGATCCTTTACCCACCCAAAAAACCAACCCGGGACCCCGCACAACCATCCCACACCCACGCGGCATCACGTTCACGGTCTCGCCCGCGCGTAATATTGCGTTTTCGTCCGCGAAACCTCCCCTCGACATTGCCGCGTCTCGCACTACACACACACACAATTTATATATATATATATATACAGCGTACACCCCGTTACTCGCCCTGCCGCGCTGTCTCCAGCCCAAGTTTTACTGCGGTCGACATCGGCGTGGAACACTCCGTATACATACGGCACAAACAGCCGGCGAAAAGAATACCTTTTAGTTGGAAAACGTCGGGAAATACTGTGAACGGGCGGCACGAACCGAATGAGAAAAAATGGCCCACCGGCGCCGGATATAGAGTGACGTCTATCCCTCCCACCGTCACCGTTTGTGATCGTACAGTTTTCGCGAAATTCCCGTCCGGTTAAATCGTCGTCGACAATCACCTAACGAAAAGCGTGTTACAACGATTTTGTAAACGCGTGCAGTGTGTTTACGTTTGTCCGGAGTCCTTTACGCACACAAACGTTTAGTTGCTAAAGGTCGATAGCGGCCGGTTTTGGCCGTGCCGTTTCGTGCCGCGCGTTTCGGTTTTTTATTTTTGCGGGGGAGGTGCGCGCATACGCAACGGCTCGGGAATTTCGTTTTTACGGAAACGGTCGTGCATATATTTATGTTCCGACGCGTTACGGACAAACGAATGTCGAACGCGAATCGAACGGGTCGAAACCCATCGGACAATATGGAAAAGCTCGAACGTAATATTCGCGCGACAAATCGTTCAGGTCGAACGCGAAAGTGCCGCGATTGTTTCACTCGTCGAAAACGTATCGGCTTTATTTACGCTAGGAAACGACGTACACTCGTGTATTTCGAGTGTCCGAGAAACGCGTGTCCCGCTAATGGTAGCCGGGCGTTATATTTACGTTCGGCTATCGCGCAATGTCCGCGTTAATACGACGACGGGTAAACGGGTATCGTTTTGTCGAATTAAAACTATTACGCGCGTCCGCCTTCCGGGCAACAGTAATTTGTCGGACGAGTCGTAGTGTTTTAGTAACACTTCCGGTAATAGTCGCGGGCAATTCGGCGTATCTCTCGCGATACATTTTTGGCCACCGTACCGCGTAGACGCGAATAAACGACCGACCAATGGGATAGGCGGGACGAGCGGCGACGGAAAACCGCCGCGACACGAGAGTACCGTAGAAATATGTTCGGCCCTTAGATACGTGCGTTTCTGAAAATACTACGAAATCGGTGGGGGGGTCCTTGTTAACATTTTGTGCACTTAACTACGCGAACGTAGTTAACGAAACGTAAACGTCGCGAACGCCAGCGATTCGGTTATTTTCGAAACGATTAAGCGATACGACCACCGAAATAACCGATTTTTCGTTCGTTCCGGTACTCTAGCGTCGTGTTTAGTTTTTTCACGTTTATAAAAAACCCCGAAAATAATCGCCGGCGGTGGCACGTGCGTGGGGTTTCGGCGACCGCGGAAAATCGGAAACGCAGGGCGAAACACGATTGTGTTTTCGGAAAAGTTTACCTAAACGGTATTCGGCGTACGAACGGGTTCGCGGTTAAAAACCTATCGTAACAACTACAATACGTTACTCGTCGTTCCGCGGTTAGGTCAAAACTAAAACCGATATTTGCCGCTTATCGTCGGTGGACGCGTTCCGAGCGTTTTACAAACGGGGCTACGGTTACGGCCACGTTTGCACGTTCGACGGCGGATATACATACCCGAATAATGGTTAACGCGCGGCGGCGTTTGTCGTACGATAAAACTAGCGGCCGACCGTTGTTCGAGCGATAATTCCCTCGTAAATGTCGGTTAAAATCGCTCGTGGGGAATATTTCGTACGTACCGCCGGCGAGACTTTTCGAAAACGTTCGCACGGTCCGCGGGAAAATAAAAAATTCTAGCCGAACAAAATCGAACACCGTATAACGCGATCGTCGTGTCCCCGTACGCGCGTTCTACTCCGTGGTACATTAACGTTACGTCGACCGTTCCCGTGTCGGCGCTACTTCTTATAGTCCGCGAGAAAATTCGTGTCCCGCCCTCCGCCCTGCCGACATCCACGGCGATCGAATCGACGCGTACGTTTCGCTCGCCGTCGGGTTTCCACCCGTTTACCGTTTATATCGGCAACTACTGCCGCCCCAGTCGTCCTTCGTCCGAAGATCGGACAATGCCGAGGCGTCGGCCCCCGCGGATGTGGACGACCGGAGTGCGGCGACATGCCGCCAATTTGTTTCGCGATTCGTTTACAGCACCGGACGCCCGTGTGCCCGAAACCAGGTACGCCCCGGTGGGTTATTATTATTGGCGCGTCGACGAAACCGTATTCCGGGCGACGGGTTTCGGCGATTTTCGGGTAATCGTCCTCTTAGGCTTCGTTGCCGGGAAAAATTGTCGACCTTTCGGGCGTGCGCCGGTTTCGGCGCGGCCATTTCGATTCGATAAAAACGCCAATACGTTAATAGACCAAGTCGGCCGAAACTTTTCGCGTCTCGTTTCACGCAGCACTGCTCCGTATGCGCGCGGGCAGCACGTGCGGTATGTGTACAAAAGCCCAACAAGTACGTACACGTTAAAGTCAACGCGAGAATCGTCATACGCATATAATATTTGTATACGAAAAATGGCGTAGAGCCGCGGTCGACGGCCGCGCCCCTAAATTCGGAATAATATCCTTGGCGGTTCAACGGGACACAATCAATCACGCACGTATAATATGCGCGTCCGATTTATACCCGGGCCGGCGCTCCTGCGCGTGTAGCCCGTGATCCGTTAGGCGGTAGCCCACCACCCCCTGTACCGAAAACTTCCCGAAATGTGTCCGTCCGACTTGACGTGGTTTCGGGGAGGGGAATGGGCCGTCGACGACGATACAATTTACGGCGAAGGGCTAAATTATTTCGGGATTGTGTGTTGTTTTACCGTATCCCCAGAAACGGAGGGATTTTCCGAATTTTTTATTTTATACACAAGTCGCCTCCTGATTTTTCTATAAATACGCACACACACATATATATATATTATAGTTATAACGAAATTTTTAGACTTGTAAAGAGCCGTTCGTCAACGATTAATTTACGTAACCGACGAAATAAAAATATTATTGAAATAAAACACCGACGGACTGAATAAAAAAATTCGCGCCGTTCACTTCGCGACTATTATTTTTAATCGATAATTTAGAAAACGTAATTTTACATAATATTGTTCGTACGTGACCTTAACGTATTTCGAACCGTTCGACCGGTATGAATAAATCAAACGAAAAAGTACCGTTTAGTACCGGATTCGTCGAGTTTTTACGTACGTTTTATTTAAAATTGTTAGTAATCGATAATGTATTACGGTCAAAAGCGGCACTTTCGAAATCCTCGCGCAATTTTCTGTCCGACATTTGTCGTTTAATTAATTTTGGTCGAAAAACAACTTGTCGCGCGACGTTTCGGTCCGTTCGTAAAATATTACCGAAATACTCGGCTATTCGAGTGTCCCCGGGGGCGCGGCTTAAAATTGAACGATCGAATTTTTCGGCGATTATTTTCGTTTCGGTATTAAATGGTGAAAAACTTGTGCGGTTTGGGGTGCGGCAAAAAAAATTTAAACCTATTTTTTTAAGGGCCACGCTAATATGTATACAACGTATATAAATTATTTCAATTGGACGTGTATGGAACGTTCGAATACGAATTAATTACCAGCGACGACTTACGAACAACGGGAAATATATACTATTTACGATAAAACGGTTATTACCGCCAACGACGATACGCCACTCTGTATTCAGAAAACGCGTCTTAATACGACGGCGTACGTTATGGCTGTAGTGTAATAAACGAATAAAACGTATTGGACGAGCGGGTTTTTTACTTCGGGGAAAAAGTCGAATTTATCGCGAACGGTACTTACAGTTGATGACGCCGGTGGCGACGGCATTACGATAATCAACCGGTACTGAAAATGGCGATAATCGTTCAGTAACCGTCGCGTGTAGCCGTACGTGAAACGATAATAGGACGACGCGAGAAAATGACTCGTCGGCGGGCCGAGTCGTACGGGACGGCAATAGAAAAAACCGAACGTTTCCCGCCGACCGATTTATTTAAGTGGAAACGTTACGCGAATGTGGGAAATCCACGACGAATAACGAAATGATCTCGTCGCCGAATACGACACGCGCGGCGAACGTTTGTTGGTCAATGCGCGTAGTATACCGCGTGCCAACGTAGACGACGAAAACCGTAATATCGGAAAAAGCGCCTCGGGCCGTCCGAGGAGCTATCGGGTAGCGGCGTTACCGAAAATATCCGGTTCGAATAAATCGTCGATAAAACGATCGCCGGTATACGACGCGCGGTGTGGTAGCCTAGGCCTAGGCGCGTTTCGGTATAAAATAAACTATACGCCGCGCAATATACGCTCGATGGTGTGGGGGTGCGGGTGGTGTGTCTAGACATTTTAAGCCTCTCCTCCCTCCCGCATACTCATCGCGCGCGCTTCCCAATCCACCCTTCGCCTATCGCCCGAAGTCGAGCGGTCGTTTTTTAGTATTTTTTTCGTTCACAAATTAAACCCTCCGAGAAATTTCAAAACTACGCCGCGCCCGGCGACCGTTACGTTCATTGTCGGTTCACGGACGTACGGTCTGTAATCCGAATGTTTATCCGTCCGCGAGACTTTTGTGTTACGCTAATAACGGTTTCGCGTCGTACCGACAAACCGTCCCGGTTTAAATATCGTAAAACGCAAACGTCGCCGAACGTCTTAAACGCTTTGTGTCCGTCGTATCAGACGTCGTCGGACCAACGATTTTCGATCGTACAATATGTAAACGGATTGCCGGTTGCGAACGTTCCGCGCAATGTTCTGGAAGCGAACGGATCGATCCCGAAAATGCTCGTCGTCAACGGGCGGGCCCGTTTGTCATGCATCGTCCCGAAACGAGAACGCGGAGGCGCGCCGCGAACGGGAAATCGAATTCAATTTTTCGCCGGGTCGCGAACGCCGGAAAATTCGGCGGCCAACCACCGACCCGTCGGCGATTCGGGCAGGGAATTTAGCGTAAAGGCGTCGCGATCGGCCGCGTACGTTTTTCGTTTTTTATTTCTCGTTGTAACGCCGGAGACGAAAGCCCGGCCGTTCGATCAATGGCCGTCGCTTTAATTTCCCTTTTGAATCGCCCCGTAATTCGCGATCGTCGTGAAAAGCGAATCGCCGGCGATCGACCGCCGCGCGATATAATAAACGTTTCGTCGACGGGCAACGAACGGCCGGGTTCGTTGAACAGTATGTTTTCCCGATATTTTACGCGCGTAATTTATTACACGTCGTCGTCGTTGTTGTTGTCTTTTTTCAGGGGGGCGGAAATCGTCGAACGAGATGTTTATACGGCTTGTGTTGACGAGAGAACAAATCGCCTAGACGGTCTAAACGTCCGTAATACGAAAAATTTACCGCGTAAAAACATTTCGCTAACCTCAAAAAAAAAAAAAACGAGCGAGAAAATTCGTCTAATATTAACGGAAACGTTACGAACGACTCCGCGAATCCGAACGGTGTTTCGAAATTATCGTGAGTACGAGATCGCGACAACGAAGTCGCTACGTATTTTTTAAAGAAATAACGAACGTAAATATATATATGTATATGGAACGTCCCGATATTGATCGTCCTAAAACCGTCGGAGTCGATCGTTAGTATTTCGTTGTAATTAAAACGCGCGATCAAACGGTTTTCACGTGGTCGCGTTTTTTATAAATAAACGTTTTAACCGGTTTTAACCATTTACCGCGGTACTCGTTACAGACGGAAAACGCGTTTGTCCGCAGTTCGGTGTCGTCGACCGTTCGCGCGAAAATTAACGTAATCGTATCGATTTTTTCCTCGAGTTTTACGACTTTTTCTTTTTTTTGGGGGAGGGGGCGTAGGTCTCGAGCGACGACGATCTTGTATTCGATTTCGAAAAATAGGTCTCGGCGAATCGACGTACAACAACAAGAACGGACGACCGAAGAAAAAAAAGCCGATCGTCGTACGTACGGACGTACGCCCACTATACGTCACGGGTTGTTTATGTCGTGTACTTAAAACGTATCGCGTCCACGGGCGTACCTAATCGAATTTTGAGGAATCCCGACGCCGCCCGTTCCTACCGATTCATCACGGACCGGCGGTTGTGTGGGGCGCGATGGTGGTCTGTCCCGGTCGCACCTCGAACTACGTACTTCTCTATACGTACATATATATATAAGTTTAGTGCCGCTATAAATTACTTCGTGTAAGTTCGTAATACGTACGCAAAAAATGGCGACAGCACGTGCGCGGATCTGTAAGCGTTACGTACGAGCGTGCACGTAATAAATACTAAGGAGAGGAGGGAATGAAACAAAACAAAAACCGTATGGTCAATACGTCCCCACGTTTATTTTCGGAAAAAATTCGGCATTTTTGTACACTCTGTACGCGCAGAATGGGCCGCCGCCAGCTCCAGATATCTTCCCGTGAACGTCGAAATTGAAAAACAATTAGCCACGGACGTAAAAATAATCGTACGCGTCGACGACGACGGATACAGCGGCCGGTGAATGTTCTTCCATCGGCCGACGACCGTTGGTTGTTTCCAATATAAGTTCACCGGACGGGGACAGTCTCGCGTCAGTCGACTTAAGTAAATCGATAAAATAACAATTCGCTT
Organism: Geopemphigus sp. TES_GeoC_2020; assembly: GCA_025469175.1. Lineage (NCBI taxonomy): Eukaryota > Metazoa > Arthropoda > Insecta > Hemiptera > Aphididae > Geopemphigus > Geopemphigus sp. TES_GeoC_2020. The sequence goes on along the minus strand of JAIPRN010003682.1, from coordinate 689 downwards.
ACGGATACGGTTTGTGAATAATCGATTAGAACGAAAGAAATTCTATATGTAAGTAGGTACGCGAACGAATACCGTGTGTACACAGTATTCTTTCGCGATTTAACGGAGTAATTTGGAAAGGGGAATATTATCGGTTTTTTTTTGAGGCGGGAGGACTGCGTAAAAATATGGCGCGTGTACGTAATTTTTTCGTAAACTTGTAAGTACGGTCGAGATTGAATATCAAAAAAAAAAAAATTCGTTTTTTTTCGTTTCAACGAAAACTCGCGTATTTTTTCGTGTCCTCCTTGTTATTAAAGCTATTGTTTACGCGGGTTTTGGGCAGGACGTGGTGGGTAGCGGGGTTGGTGGGCGGTAGAGGGAGAAAATAAAACGCCGCGCGTTCAAAGTCGTTTCGGGAAAACGGGACGGGGGAAAATTTTAAATTCGTGAACGACGACGACGGGGAGAAAGAAAACAATAAGGGCGAATAACGAACGCGCGTTCGTGCGTACCGTTAACGGGCCGCGTACGGGAAATACGGAAATCGATTCGTGCGTACCGTTCGGTACCAGTTATTGATATCGGCAAACAAATTATTACGCGCGGTCGAATCGCATTACGGTTTACGTATCGATTTATGCGGCCGTTACGGGCGGAAACGCGCGGCGAACGGCGACGCTTTTATTGACCCATCGATTTTTCGGTAC
>JAIPRN010003681.1:0-19752 GCA_025469175.1 Geopemphigus sp. TES_GeoC_2020 | reverse complement strand
AACAACAGCAATCGGTTTGGTCCGGTTCACATTGTCAAATTATAATTAAGTCTGGTCTAGTTTCGGTCTAAACAATAATCATCTAGTCCGGTCCAGTCCACAAAAACTTGGACCGTGCAGAGCACTAATACACAGTGATCGATACGATGTGTGAACCAAAACTAAAGATCTAGTCGTATACGATATTACGATGTTCTTAAATATAATCGATAAATTTATTACTCAATCAGGGACGTCAATTATTCGAATAATAATCGCGTTATCTATAGTAAACATCGGAATTCCAATTCGTTAATCTTAGCCAATAACAGCGATTATAATGACGTAATATTTGTCTAATACTTTTTTTATTAAAATCGATTTTAAAACGCTCGTCGATAAAACAATAAACGCGATAAATATAATACCGAACGATAATTGACGTCGCGAAGTTATTATATAAAACATATATATATATATATTGGCGTTTGCGCTCTTTTTTCGTATTTCACGATTAATCTATTTTTAGAATTGAGTGGATGGCCGACGGACGTACAATTTAGTTAGTTTCGGTGTCCGCCAATAAGTCGAGTCGCGCCGTAATCGCCGACAATATTATATGTTACCGTAATACCGGTTTGAGTCCGGACCGAAGTTCACTCGTACGTTTAAATCGCGTATACGAATTTTCTTCTTTTCGGGCTCACACACACGTCCACGGTCGAAAGTGATATGACCGCGCGCTATTTCGTCGCGTAATTTGTTACTTTTGTTTTTTGACGCAACGTGCAATATCGCGCGCACGCGCACACACACGTATATATTCCGTACGCGTTTTCCGACGAAAACTTTCACGTCGACCCCGTTTGACTTATTGCCCGGTATTTATTTTTGTTTTAAACGGTTCGACGTATAATCTTTGCCGGGCTAAACGCTCGTCGTCATACACACGCTCGTATTGTTTCCAAAGTTCGCGTTTTGAAACCATAAATATTGTACGTTTCAACGCGACGTCGAAACGCGTTTACTTCCGCGACGCTCGCGTATATAATACACACACACATATATGGTACGGTTCTACGGCGATTTGTCGAACGGTCGACGATTTATATACCGAATTATGAATTATACGCACCGGCACTTCGAGCGCGTATCTATAAATATACGCGTGTAGAATATTACGAGCGCGCCGGTGTACACTTTCAAGGAAACCGACAGCAACGCCGTCGTTCGTAATATCGACGATTCGAACGGACGCGTGCGCGCTCGAGCCCGGTTACGATTATTTTATCTTGTAGCCAAAACGATCAGTTCGTCTCGACGTTGGTTGGAAAATGCTTATAAAAAGTCGCCCGTTACATTAGGAACTGGCGCGATTAGTCGCTGGATTCGTGAGAAATCGCGATCGTCGACCGTTATGCGCGCGATAGTTTAGAAATATCGTTAATAACGAATATTAAAAACGGAACGTGTCCGCGGCGTAGAAATCGTTTCGTATTATTTATTCGTTACGTCGACCGGAACTGCTTTTAAGTATTCGCTACGGAAAACCGACGACCGACACTATTACGTTCCTGTTCGAAAACGAAATTATTTCACGTAAATTATATCGAATTTGATCGAAACGCGAAATGTATACTATTGTACACCATCGCTCGAGATTGTTCGTTAATAATTCGAATAATTCACGACGTCGTTTCGTAGTTTTAAACGTTCGACGCAATAGTGTTCGTTTTAATTGTACGTAAAAACGGTAATTCGCTATCTGTCGCGATATCGTTTATCATGGGAATTTGTTCAATTTTATCACTCGTCGACCCGTTAATATTTATGAAATACTTGAAAGTATAATTTTCGTTGTTATAACGGAGACGGAATTTCTCGGAATTTCGGTAAATTATGGAAATATTCGAAACGTTCTTTTAAAAGAATAACACGTAGTAGATTATATATAAGCTCGAAGTATATGATCGTGAATCGAAACCCATAGGAACGGTGGTAGACCCTTTTTTTTAAACTCCGGGACAAAACATTGATAATGTTCCGCCGCCAATAAGGATAAGGCAAAAACGAACGAAATCGAATATTAGCCAAAAAAATTACGAAAATATCTGTTATATCATTTTTGAGCCACTTCGGCCTTGCTGGATACTGGAATATTAGATATAAGAAATCGACGTTTAACGAATAACGAAATAGTGTGCGTATGACAAAGATATTTTAAACCGATTTCGTTTTAAAGAAACCTATAATAATATTCGTTTCGTTTTAATGGGTGAACTTTGGTAGAGTTAATACATTTTCGGGGTTAATTTTCAAGGGTAAACATTTCGGAGGTAAAATTTAAGAGAATTATTATATATATATATATATGTATACCGTCCGTACGTTTTGAAAATTCCGTTTTTTATCACTTTCATTTTGATACCTAAATATTACGGCGAAAAAAATGTACGCTCACTTCGTTATTATTTTAATTAAAAACTTCAAAACGCGTCTACTCTAATATGAATGTACAAAATAAAAATGAAAATTGATATTTGCGCGTAAAACCCGTAAAAATTATAAAACGCTATGTATTTACCGAGGAAACCGCCGAAAAGAAATTGTTTTCAAATTATTTTCGTATTTGCCGTCAACGTTGAAAGTTAATGCGAATTTAACGATAAATAAAAAAAATACAATAAAAATTAATATAAAACGTACTTACGCGGATAACGTGCGCATATTTATTACTTGAAAACCGCTCGCTAAATGACTTCGAATTTTTTTCGCAAAAAAACTCCAAGTAACGTAAATCAACAAATCGCGTTATATTTATATATACGCATAAATGACGATCGTTTCGCTACACGCGCCTTTTAATAAATTAATTCGTCGTCGAACCTGTTTTGTTGTCGAGACCGATTATAGCGTTTCGTAGCGAACAGATTATTTAAAAGTTTCCGCGCGATAACAATATAAGCCGGCCAGTATATTTCAAACGATGTTCGAACGTACAGAAAACGTATTCGAAACTGTCAGTACGGAAAAGCGTACGTACAGCCACAACCGGCCCATGGACCGGGTACGTTTCGGGCGTACGCGTTTAAACGCAGTCGATAAAAGGTGATACGAAAAACGAAACGTGACGGAATGGACGAAAGCCGAGAAATCGTAACCGATTCGCCGGTAACGGTCAAAACACGGTACAATACTATACCGGAAACACGCGGGCCGAAAACGTATGGAATTAGTAGTGACGGCGCCGGTAGCTACGAAAAAAACGTACAAATAAACCGTGTCCGAGTAGTATACGAACATTTCGAACATAGCGTGTGTTAACAAACGAATGTCCGTTTCGTACGCTTTGCCGGCGAAACGCCAGCGGTTTTATAACCTACCGCTGGCAATTATAGGCGACGAGACGGTTTTACGAAAATTGCACGGTTTTGTCATTCGTCACGCATATACATAGACCCCGTGGAACGTTCTCGCGACGGAACCGTACACAAACGATCCGACTGGAATCGCGGACGGATAACCCCGGCGGACCTATCGAGTACTTTCCTCGGTAAATCGCGCGATTTATTTCGTTTCACGCAAACACCACCGGCCGCCACACTATTATTATCGTCATCGTCCGGGGACTATGCCGCGCCCGAAAACGAACGGGTCCCTCCTCGTCGATTAATGGAAAATCGTAAATAATTCGCGGGGCATTTCGGCAACGAAATCGTATCTACGTGGTCGAATACGTACTTACGGACATTACTCATTATACGCGCGCCCATGTGTGCGCGCACACGTCCTAGATCGCTAGGCCGTAAAGTATAGGCGAATATATATATATATATATATATTGTCCGTTGGGCTCGCGCATACATATTGATGGGCGTAGCCGTGTAAAACGACGCGCGCGTTCTACCGTTTCGCCCGAGTAATTTAATTACGTAGAAACTTCCGGAATGGCGGGCCTCGGAAAAACAAATAAACTTTTCCATTTAGGTAAACGCGTTTCACGCGCCGCCGTTGTTGATGTTGCGGCGCGACGCGGCCGCGCGCACTCTTCGATATTGCTCCGGATTTATATGCCGCGCCGGCGCACCTGACGGACGCGGTTTTCGGCCCATTAATTACTACGCCGCCGACGGATTCCCCGTCCTCTATTCGTATATTTATTTAAGCTTCCACCACACACACTCCCCCAAATCATACCGTTTCGTCGCACGCCGTTACCGAACGCGTCAAATCGCCCCATACTATTCGACCACTCGTCTTCAGTCCGCCGCTCCAATAAATACCGTCCCATTCGACGTCGCGACGCCCCCTACCACCGTGCCGGTGGGTGCGCGCCACAGCGGTGCCGACTTTACCGGCTCGATCATAATGCGTAGCGACCGCCGCCGCTTCCGGCGTATTAAGTAGGTGTAAACAGACGTCGTACCGCCCGTATTATTATTATTATTATAACGCGATACGCTCGCGTTGTGCCGTGTTCGACACGGGTTTTCCGATACATTTCTACCGTTTCGCGTTCTGGTACGCTTTATACGATACGGCGGACGAGCGTAGCCGCGAAATCGAAACCAACGGTTCAGTTCGTTTTTGACGACATTCCCGATATAACCGATCTCAAAGATCGTCCCTATTGAAAGACCCTATATAATACGATGGTAACGTATACCACGTGAAACGGCGCGTCCAACGAGAGCTACGAGCGTGTACGTCACGTTATATACGCGCGAATAAACGGACCGAACGAATTTGGATTTAGAATCGTTCGGGAAATTATTCGTCGTCCCAAAATCGACCGATTTGGTAAGTGTCGAGTAAACGAAACGGTATGTCGCGCGGGCCCCTCCGGCTATGTAAATAATGACGTCGGTGTATCCGGTGACGGATTTCGAAATGTTTAATTTTTTGGGGGGGGGGAGCGCGAGGGAAGAGTATCACAAACGGTACTTTATCGACTATTGGAAACGCGACGACGCGCGTATTTTACTATAACGTACGTTAACCAACAGTCACGATTCGTTTATCGAAAACGCGTGTCGACTAAAATAATATTATCCAAAACGGTTAACGAAATTCTGTAAGTATTCTTAATTTTTTTCCGTTGTCTTCTCGTTCACATTACGAATAATAGTTTCGGTTAGTTTTAAAATGTTTAACAAGTTCTTGAGAGGGGCGGTCCAGTTATCATAGACCCTCCCCCCCAAATACGTTAATCCGCTTACAAAGTGTTTCAATCGGAACAAAACGTCGATTATTACCGGAGTCTGGAGTGACGACCATTCTTTTCCCTCTCGGCGGATAAACGAAATGTATTGTTTATTAAAACGAAACATTTCGTCCGTCTATTTAAACGATACAACGTTAATCGATTACGTAAACGAAATTATTCGAACTATTCCGATAAAATAATATATTATCCGTACGCGCAATCGCAACGAGACATTTTTAAACGAATCGGCTCTGTGATAAACCCGATCGTGGTGCGACGGCTTTTTTTTTAATTTTCGGTATAAATGACGTTTTAAACGTGGTTTCCTTTTGATACGTTTATACCCGATCGAGATATTAATAAGAAACGCCAAAATACCTTATTTACTTTTCTTCGTCGTATTGTTTCGAAGGCTACTTTCCGTTTTCCGTATATAATCTCTTTCGCGATTTCTATTAAATAAAAAGTGTCGGTCGCTCTACAAACGGTGCTAGCCATCGAGTTGACCCGGCACAAATAATCAACGAATAGACGAATACCGTAACGAATAATATAAAGCGGTGGGGGGAGGGGGAAAGTCACGCGCTTCGAATTTTTAAATCCATTCAGATATTCGGCGCATAAACTTGGAAAATTGGTGACCCTAAAATTCTAACGGCGAATTCGGACCCACCAAAGTTTCCGTAATGGCGCGCGACTAAAAGCGCGAACTAGGTGAAATTCTCGCTGGCTGTGCCCAAGGTCGAGCGGTTTACGAGATTCCTACGATTACGGGCGAATATCCGTTCGGATTCGACCGTGAGCAATTTCCTATAAAGCGTCGCTTTGCTACGTCCCCATCGACAAGGCCCAGGGACGAATGATTGCAAACCTATACGCAACGAAACCCTGTTTCAGCCACGGCGATTCTACGTACGGATTTTTATTCGTAATATATCCTACGAACACGGTTTATCGAAAAACGTTATACAACCCATACGCGTACGAATTCGTTACACGTTTTCGATATTCGCCTCAACTTAAATATAAACATTCTACGTCGAATAAATAAATCCGAGCTTCGTGTTTATATAACGTTAATCGGTACGAAAATACTCCGAAATTCCAACTCGTACGATCCAAGGTAAACACGCGTTCGTACGTACGTATATATTTATATCACGCCATTAACAGCGTTTATACGGATTCGATTATTTAAAATTTCATATTTCCAAAACAGAACGTATCGCAATAACGCTATATTACGTATCGCGTCGACGTTCCGTAATTAAAATGTTTTTAATCGAATCGCCGTACGCGTACGTGCGTGAAATCAAAGGCGAGTAACGAATGTAATAAGTATATTTTGTACGGCGTTACGTTTGGCCGCGGGCGCAAATATTGGCGCGCGCCGACAATTCGTATTACGTTTACCATATTACGGGGCAAAAGTCCCAGTTTCGTTATTATCGCTTAGTACGAGTGTATTACCTTAATACGGTATTAACTGCCGTTATTAAATACTCTTCGTACGGTCCGAATCTGATATTTATATTATTCGGAACTATTACGCTAAAACTTCCAAAATTGCTTCCAAGTATAGAACCTAAGTCGAAAATATTCGCGTAATCCGTTAGTTTGTTTGGTCGTCTATACGCTTTAGGGATAGCGATTCACGTATGTACGTTCCGTTTCAACAAATTACGTACGGGGCGTAATTATTATTACGTTTACGAATACTCAAAAATTAAAACTCGTATTACACGCCAATTAACTTTTATTTCGTAACGAAATAACTCTACGTAACGTTGTGTTACTCGGCCATTAATTAAAATTGTTTAGAAATAACGTAATAACAATATTATTTCGTATTTTCGCGTAGAAACAAAGGGAGAAAATTATACGAAAATAACCATTATCTTTTTCGGCGTCGAGTCACTCGAGACCGTTTAAGTTTATCAAATTACAAAAACAAAAATGAATCGTCATTATCTAAGAGCTTTTGGTACGTATAGATGTTTTTACCGGTGCACCTCCATCTGTATACGGACAACGACGTAAATTAAAGAATGATAAGCGAAAGTCGTCGGCGTAGAAAAGAAAATATAAAAGAAGGAAAAAGGCGACAGATTTTTTTATATCTGGGATTTTTTATCCCAACAAATTATTCGTTCTATTGTTTTACATTTTCCGAATATTATTCGTTTCTTAAGGTAAAATTACTCCGTACGAACGGTTTTCTTTACCAAATTTATATTTTATAACATTTTTCGCGCCCGAAAGGAATTATTTTAATAATTGAACCGTCCTTGAGTTAGTATTTATTTTTAAATACGTACATATTATAAATATATATGAATTCGTCGATATCTGAAACAAAACAACTAAAAATATATTAGAAATAGTATTAAACGATAAAATGCTTTACACTTACCCGATAAATTTATTACCAAAGTTACGACTTAAAATTGATCGTAACTCTAGTCGTTTAATCGTAGTCAGCGATTCCCCGCGGACGTAATATTTATCCGATATTTATTAAATAATTAGCGCTTAAATATTGAAACGGTCGACGATACACGTATATAATCTATTTTATCGTTAGATACAATATAATCGATAGCCCGAAACGTGAAATAAAATAACGTAAAATCTTATAATAATTCCGTTTCTATCGGATAATCGTTACCACACGAATCGACCGTTAATATTGTATAATTTCGTTAATCGAATACATAGGCGACGTTCGTCATTGTGCAATTGATCGACAATTCTATACGGAATCCGTAATAGGAGTAAATTTGCGCGACGAAATTTCCGACGAATCGTAAACGATCGATTTTTAGATTCTGAACCGGGGCGTATTATTTATTGGACGGAGCGTTAAAAGAGCTCCATTTACCCACACCGCGAAATTTCTAGGGTCTAGTCCGAGAGCAAAAATACGTGACAACTCAACGGCTTTTTTACGCGATTTTCAGTCTCATCCAAAACAAAATTGCTAAACACACCTCCCCTCCCCGGCTCACGCGGAAAGTTCATTGCCGTTACATCGACGCGTTTCCTTTTCTATTTATATATTTTCTCCTCGTAAACGCGTATTCGTGTAGAAGGAGTGTTCCTCCATATGTTGCTGCACTATTTTCAGATAGCAATTCGTGTCCGAGTAGTACGTTATTTGACACGTTTTTCGATTAGCTCAATGGTTTCCTTACGCGGCGGTAAAAATTACCGATATAATTGCAAATTCAGCCGATAAAACTATTATAACTTCGGACGTGCGCGATAACGAAATTTATCGTCTAAGAAATTGGACACGTAGCGTTTTAACGAAATTGGAAAGAAAAAATGGATCGACGCGACTTTTTTAAACGCGGAAAAAATTGAATTTCGGGAAATTTCGAAGTATAAATAAAGTTTCGTTTAAGAATCGTTTTCGAAAGTAAACAACGATACACGTTTGGCACCGAATTTCAAATAATAATACAACTCTAACAACACCGGATCAAGTGATCCACGCTCGGATTGACATCTACGGCGTGCGCGACTCGGTACCTCCTATTTCGTTGTACCGAAGCGTTATATCGCTCGTTTAATCTTCGTAAATCTCGTCTTATCGATATCAGGCCGTTGAGAATTTCCCCGTTCATTTCGTTTTTCGTTGTCGTATGGATAGGCGGCGTATTCGCTCCCAAAAACCGTAGACAAGCGTACGGAATCAATACAAATACCAATAAAATTGATTACGAGACGTCGACTCTTTCGCTACCGAAATATTCGCGCCCGTAGTGGAATTAATAACCGCGCGACGAATCGTTTACGGTAATTGTCGTAATACGTTTACTATGTTCTGATAGTTGGAATGGCCGGCTAACTAAGCAGAACCTTAACTTTTTACCAAGGTAATTTATTATACATTTTAGTGTTACGCAAACGGGCGCGTCTAATCCCAAAAGTTTCGTGATTAGTTTTCCCGGGTATCTCTACTACGCGTGCATGCTATAATCTCACCGTGTAGCGCGACGTACACGCCGTATAATACGAAATTATTAATCTTAATCGGTCGACGGGGGTCTTTTTTTTGGGTCATTAAAAACGAAAAACGTTTAATTTAATTTCGCGCGGAATCGAATTATTACGACCAAGCGAACGCGCCGAACGGAGTCGCCGCTCGTTTACTTCGATACGCTATTGCGGAAGTATTTTCGTTTCTTATTCGGTCGACTTCAAACGTTTTAATTACAATTTCGAAATAATTCGGTCGGTCTTACGATATTACGGTATAGCGCCGACTCGCGAGAAAAACGAAAACGAGTTTCGGAATACCGTTAACGTTATTGAATGATATCAATGTAAGGATATTAAGGGCGGGTCGCGACCAAATATTGCCGTTTGCGTACGGACGCAAACGAAATAAAAACGACGGGTATTTCGTCGGACTTGGTGCCACGAAAAAATCCGCGTTTATTCCCCCACCAACTCGGCCAAAGTTCTAAACGACTTGTGAGCACGTTTTACGCGCGCTCCGCGTTATTATTTATTTTTTTTAATCGAAACGGGAAATAGATATCGGGGACGTTTGAGCGCGCGAGAAACGTTCGAACAATATACGCGCAGTTTTTTTTTCGTTTCGTAGTACCACTCGATAAACGCGTTTTGTTTTCGTCGCCGTTATTTGTTCGAACCAACCGCGGCGATGCCGTCCAATTGTTCGCCCGTAATCGAATGTCGCCGTGTCCGAACGGCTCTTACGTATTGTGTAAATATAAGGCGTGGAAGCGACACGCGTTATATAATCTCGGCGCTAATGCCCTTAGAGTATTTTCGAGAACAACGGATGGCCGAAAATGAAACGGTCAACGAATATGTTCGTAAAAAAGTAATTCGAAGTTAGTTGAACTGTAAATTGGACCGCAAAAAACGCGTAACCACGGCTCTCGCGTTGTATTCGCTTGTCGCCGCTTTTTAATATTGTTGTTCGTCTAGTTCGCAATTTCGTTCCAATATCGTAAAAATCGTCTTAAAAAAATTGACGAAATAAACTACAACGCGTACGTTACACGATATCGTCCGACCATCTCGCCTCCCGATTAACATCGCGTAATACGTGTTCGTAAAAACCGGTGGAATTAATTTTCCGTTTCGTTACACGCGGAACCGAATAAAAACTGTAACGTAAACACCTAATGGCCGAGCTAACAAAACGCAATTAGCCTTCGTGGCCGATTCACAGTAGACGGATGTCTAGGGACGATGTTTAATAACTTGTAAAATGAGGAACAACGGCCGTTTATCATTCCGGCGGTTATTCTATAGGCCGGAAGGCGATTTCTCGCTTCGACTATATTCGGCGCGGACGATAAGACGCCCGGAGAACCGTCGGGTAATTTGTCAGGGCCCGATCTCGTGACCCAGAAATACGATAATTCGTATTTGGACCGCCGGCGCTGGAAATCACACGTCATTAAATATCGTTCGCGCCGCTTCGTCATATTGCTTACACGGCCGTTTCGCCGTTTGACGAATATTAGTACATCGACACGCTCGTGTTGGATGTTTTCACTTTACGAATGTATATATATGAATACGATACGAAGGGGCGTGTTGACGACAATGGCCCATCCTGCGGTGTTCTTCGAAACGACGTGATCGTTTTTCGACACCGAATTTAGCCGTAAAAACGAAAAAATTCGTTTCAAATATACGCGCGTTTTACGAGCGGCTTGTCGAACGTATCGCACGGAAACGTTATCGCGATAAAATTGTCCGCGACGTTAACGAAAAATGTGCTCGTATTTTTTATCGTCCCTAATTTACCACGATAAGCTGGTGCTGGCGCGTGTCTTGTACATCTCGTTGAATTCCGTCACTTCGGGTCTTCCGTAAGTAACTCGAGATTAGCGCCGAATTTAACTAAAAGTCTTAACACGTAAACGGCTTACGGGTGTGTTAATAATGTTACGCTTAAAGACTGCTTTACCTACGAAGCTATTTATATAGCGCCCGATTTCGTCTTTTTATTCGAAGAACTCGTTCGCGCTAATTAATACGTTTTCCTAAAATTATAATCGTTTCCAATATACGGCGTATTAATTTCTATTCGGATTCAATATTTCAATAACAATACTCGACGAAGTTAATCTCGAAGAGGCGAATAAAAACTCGAAATCCTGATCCGTCTAATAATCGGGCACAAGTTAGTCAGAACCAAATTTAAAAATAGCAACGACTTACGAACATTGCGTTCGTTTTACGTAAATAGAATTCCGTAATATTTAATTAGGATAATTTTTCCGTATTTCCGATCAATTTGTTTTCTAATTGTCGTTGAACGAAGTTTATTCTTTTCGCTTTATTCAAATCGCGCTTTTGTACAGGCGTTTTGTCCACCCAAGGCCCGCCGAGTATTTCTAGCCCGAAAATTGTGCGATTTCGGCGGAAACGGACGTAAGGTCCATCACCGTAACTCGCGACCGTTTTTGCTCATTAGAGCACACGGAATACCAACCGCCGCCCATAAATGTATTCAGCTGGTGTAGGACGCTTACCCTTGGGCCACCGCGCGTGGTCGGCGCTTAAAGGTTGTGTGTCGATGGACTTGGCGCGAGGGGACGCGCGTGTCCAACGGATTCTCGAGTGAGACGATTACGGGTTTTTCAATAGTTTTCGCGTGCGCACGTTCCCCCGCCCGGCCCCCCACATCCGACGACTTTTCTGCCACCGAAATATGATTAATGGCTATAGATATATCGCAACGGGGACTGGGTAGGGGAGGCGCTCGTGTCCGACAACGGGTTCTATTTTTTTTCCCAACCGAGGGGATGAATCGGTGTATCCTCCTTCCGCGCCGTATCCGTCCCCGCCCGGTCCTTCGGACAGGCTCATCGACTGGAAAAGATAAATCACACGCGCGCGAGTCGTTCGGTTTTCGCGTGTTTGTCCGCGAGTCTTTGTACACACACACACACACGCACACACGCACTCATAATATATATGGTATGTTTTTCGTGATGACCGAGCACGCGCGCATATACATACGCGTATAATAATAATAATATGTGACCTCGGTGAACAAGGAGAGAACGAGAGAAAGAGTGAGAGAGAGAGATTGGAAAATGCGTACGTTGTTATTATGCAACCGAAAATCCGAATAATAATATATCGAGTTTTATCGGTACGTTTATATTACATACATGTCCCGAAGAAACAAATATTTTTTCTACGTACGTTATTTCATTTTACGTCACCGTGTCCCTCCCACCCATATATATATATATATACGAATCTCTGTACGAATCTAGAATTTTTTCTATGGAGGAGCGTATTAAATTATACGACGCACAAAGACAAGGGCGGTCGAGAATGGATTTGTGTTTTCGTTTTTCTTTTATTTTACGGCTGTCGCGGCGGCGGACGGAATAAAAACCGTCATTAGGACGGCGGGCGCGGACGCGTGAAATATTTAAATTAGGCTAAACGCTGAAACGCAAGCGCGCGCCCGTGATAAATCGACGGCGAATAAATTTCGGACGACGAAGAGCGGCGCCTCCGCGGAAGCCGGAAAACGGAATGTCTTTAAGACGAACGCGCGTACAATACGTACGATAACAATAGCGATACGCGTGAACACGGCAGGGACGGCAGGCGGCCTGTTCGGACGACACTTTTCCCTCGTAGTCGTCGTCCGATAACGAAACGACGACGACGACGACGACGACGCCGGTCGGTACTGTTTCCAATAGTGGCGATACGAACGTATCGGGCCAGAGTTTTACGAAATTTCTTTGACCCGAAACGATATTACGTGCACGCGTTTCGTCGAAGCGAAATTTCGTTAGGCGATGGACGTTTCGTAATTAACGTTGCACGTGTGAGAACGTTTTCCCGTATCGATTTGCACAAAGTAATATCTAACGAATTCGTTAACAAAACTAATCACGAATAATCGTTTGGATCCACAGTTTTTGTGCAACCTCATTATCCCGTACAATATGTTTCCGTGTAATTGTCGCGACGGAACGGTAATATCGAATAAATTATTTCCGACCCCTACGAAACGTGTATTTCTCTTCCCGCGGCCTTTTTCGCGTCGAAAAATTATCGCACCGATACCCGTCTGGCGGCGTTTCGTCTTCCACCGGTGGCCGGCCGAAACGGGCGGGTGGCTGTACCGACGCGCTTGAAAATCCTACGCAAATAATTCGCGGCGGCCGGTCGGGGACGAGCGACGAGCAGGGGTATATGCTGAAAGAACAATATGAACTACGACGAACGCTATTCCGAAACGATGGCGAGTAGGACGGACCATCGCGAAGATAAATATATACGAATACGTATCTTTTTCTTCTTGTTATTAAAAAAAAAATACCCGAAGCGAACAATAAAATAAGAGCCGAGCTCTCGGTCGTCGGACGAAAACGCGTAACGTCCGAATCGACGTGTTTGTTTTGACGTCGGCACTCCCTTTTACACCGGTAATAATGGCGATGAAAACCAATTTCATCTTCGCCGCGTATATCGTCGTAATTATTAATATACCGACCGGATGAGACCTAGACGAGAGCTTGAAACGACGTCGTCGACGTTTTTCCCTCTAGCGATCGGTCGAATAAAATGATCGCCTTAAACGCTACGAATTCAGAAGAAGATAGATGTGTCCGACCTGATCTTCCGACGTGTCCCTTATAACGTACATATATATTTGTGCGTGCGTGCACGATGACGGTGATCGGTGTGTGACTAGTGTGCGTATTTATATACCGGTTGTCTGGACGGTTCGGATTTCGCGACGAACGTGTAAGAGGTAAAACAAACGAAACCCGACGATCCGCGTGGAAAATACGACACGAAAGTAACGTATAAGAACCCGGGGAGCTGATTTACTTACGCGCCCGTCGATGACGTTTATCCGATGTACGTGTGAACTGTACGTTATCGTATTTGGCTTGTAAACCACTAGAGCGACTACGTGTTCATTAACGGCCGTTTAAGGACGATCGTTAATGGACCGAAAAGAAATCGGTCCGAGGTTATAAAGTGAAATTTCGAAATGTATATCATTCGTAACTTAAGGCGTTTGCGTTATTTCTAAATGGAAATACGTAGACGACAATTCGTGTCGGGCGAGCGCCGTTTGTCTGTGCATTGGTTATAAACGATCGTGTAATGTGTTCCGAAATGCCACGCGTCGTTTGTGCGTTTCTTATCCGTCTTATCGATCCCTGGAATATTTATAAATCGTTAAATATTATCGCGAATATTCGAGGAGAAACGTTCTTGACGAATTATTCGTTCGAAAAATATAATTATTAAATTGTTTAAAACGTACGTTCGTGGAATTTTGGTTATATTTTGGCCGATGAACGTTCTCTATCCGACGCTTAATCTAAGATTAAACCGAAATATAAATATTATATTCATTTAGCGTTCGAACGTCTTTTGAATATTTTTGATAAACGCGCGCAATTCAACGATGTTTCAGAAATGTGTTTTCCACTAATATACAGCGCGTGTAAATTATAAATTATGCAAACTTCACGGTGTACACAATAGTAAACAAATTTACAAAAATTGAATAAAAATGTATGCCCGTACATTTTTGACGACGAAAATGTAAAATACCATTTGAAGAAATATCACCGAGAAAATATACGTATGCGCTTATATACAGTTTTTGGTCTTAAAATTCATTGGAGCTTGACATAACCTTTTGAATCTTCTATGTAAAAAGACCTTATTTTCAATTGCGAGCCATTCAGATGATTTTTTTCTGCGTCGTTTAGTGTATTGCGGCCGCTAAAGTATATTTTATGGTATTGAAAGCAAAAACGTAAAGAAAGTACGAACATAATACCAAAAAATGTATTTGGAACTCTCTTCTCGCTTCGTCAATTCAGCACCCACCGCCAGAACGTATTATCATTTTAAACTTGAAAATATCGATATATCGTCTCATATAGAAAGTGACTACGTAAAACCCCATCTTCGCTCGACCGTTCTCTCCAAAAAAAGAAAAAACACGCCGATTACTCTTTTCAAATTTCGTTGGAAAACACGTTAGCTCGAGGCTACGTACGAATTATGTTTTTATTTCACGAGGGTCGCGTATACCAAAATGTATCCGAGAACGCGAAGATTCCAAAAATTATTTCATTACGAAAACGTTTTCGGAAATTAATATTTCGACGAAACCGACTAATAACGAAATTGGGGTTGAACGCGATAAAGAAACCCGAGCAGTTAATGGACTGCGGTGGAAAATAGTCTGGGGGTTTTAATCTGTTAGTTGATACCGCCGGGTGATAAAGGGCTCGTGTGTATTTATTTTGACACCGTATTAAAAAGTTTTTATAATAACAAGAGTCGAAACAACACTACGTCTACGTAGGACGCCGATAATGGTGTTTAACCAAAAGATGAAAAATAACCGAATAAATAAACGAGAATAAAGTTGAACGGAAAAACAAAAATTCACTCGTCTAACCAACCGTACACGCGTTAGTATATATATATATATATAATAGTAACGGTGTCACATACAATAGAGGTATTTCAGTCTTATCTTCTGGACAGGATTACTAGATCGAAAACCGCGCTGACCTTTGCGGCAAAGCTTCTTTATTTCTCCGTTTTGCCGCAGAATCGAAAGATTTAACTTGCCTCGGCAACGGAGGACCGATCAACAGATAAAACCGTCTTTTACAACTCTGTCGGATTTAAGTATCCGGGTCCGACTAAAAGTAAAGGACGTAGAAACATTATAAACGCGGTTGACTAAACTATCAACATTATATTGCGCGCCCGGCATAATAACGCGTTATACGTTGTAAACATAAAGTTTTATATCCGATAATCATTTCGCTCGTTTCGTTGGATTAGCAACGCACGCTTAAAAACGAACAAACAAATTTGGAAACGTGTACGTAAAAACTGCGCGTATATATATATATATATATATACACAAGTATACGAGAGTTGCATAAGAATACATTTTATTCGCTACGTTATTTGAACAAATATATTCGCCATTCATAATGTAATACTAGCAGATACATATTTATATTACGTTCTATATTATATATGTCGTATTGATTGAAAAAATGGCGTATCGTGTGTATATGTATACGTGTGTGCGTGTAGTTCGTACTACTTTCTTGAAAATTTATTAACTTTGAGATCTATAATATATTAAAGAACGAAGATGCCACTGTATAGCACATTAAAATTGGAAATATAAACTTTCGATACGAAAAAAGTTTCGAATTAAAAAGTTTCGAAAATCAGGTAAAATTAATTTACCGGTACGACGTATATATATATATATATATTTGACTAAAATAACAAATTGTCGATCGTCGAGTTGTTAAGATACGTTACGAATTACATTTCGGGCGAAACGTATTTAAAGTATACGATCCGAATCGATCGCATGGTCCCTAGAACTACACCGAGATTATTATTTGTTCGGCGTATAAAACTTTATTTCCTTTTACGAGCGATCGTGTTACGTTACGTGGCTTTTATCGAAAACGCTGTGTTCGCGGGGGGGTTTTCGGTCCGTACGATTCCGCGATTTATCGTCGTAAAATAGTAAAAATAACGAGTTTTAGATTATTTTCGGCGATAAAAAGAAATTATCGCCCGTAGGATATCCCGACGTAGGTATCGGGCGCGTAATACAGTTCGTGTTTCTGTAAACGACAATTACCGTATGCCGTATTTTTGAAAAACCGTATTTGGCTACTGAAGTTCGGGGGCCGCACGCGCGGTTGCCGAAAAAAGGAGTTAACAATTTTTCGAACGATAATCTAAATCGCGTGTTCCACCGTTATTTAGGTCGCTCGTCATCCGTACATGAGCGCAACGAGGTGACAGTTTCAAAAGCGCGCAAGTATCCCATAATAACTAAACGAAACGAATATCTTCCGAAAATTTCTAAAAACGAGATTCGTACTCGGCGAATCGATCGTATAATATACTCCGTTTAATCGAATGGATATATATATATATATATCGTTTTTTCCCCGTCTTTCAAACGCTGTTTTAGGTAATGGGGAATTCGGGAAATGAAAAAGCGTTCCCGATAGAGCTCGTTGAACTGGAACAATGGCGAATACGTGTGGCGGAAAAAGTGAGGGAAAATAACAACTATACACGGCGGCGTACAATCCACCGTGAATGAATTTGGTGTGGGAAATGAAAATGGTGGCGACGAATTTGAGTTGTACGCGAGTCGGATGTATACGTATATATCCTATCTCTTATTGTTTTCGTATTCCCTTGTCATTTACGTGCGAGATGATTTTCGTGAAAAGAAAAAATCCCGTAGTTATTTAAAAAAAAAATACCTTTTAAAAAATCGTAGACGTCGCTGAAACGTAAAAATGGTCCACCTTTGATGGGATTTAAATTAAAATGTTCTCGTTAGAAAACGCGCTCGTACGTGACGTGTATAAACTTCGTACGCGCAATACTTTCGAAATTGTTAAGTACCCTTGTTTTTTTTTTTTTATACGTTATTTCCTAATGTTTACCGTTTAACAATAACGAATTTATTGTCGCGTAACGTTAAATTAGTCGTTCGCGCTCTGTTTACACAATACACGCGCTTGTATACGGAGGCTGTAAAGGTTCGTACGTGTTGGAGAAATTCGATTAACTTTCCCGCGCGTGATAACCGTCTTGGAAAAAATGGAAAAATCATTATCGCCAGAGACGTTCGGCAGAGGAAACGAACGAGCGGGTTAGCTAGTTAGGCCTGTCGCGAATATATTAATAATGGACGCGCGACAGTCGTTTTGAACGAAGACCGGAGGCGTCACAAACGTTTGGTAAATATAAGATCGATTACTCGAATCGTACACGATACTCGAAACGTGGAATGTGAACACGATTTTAAGCGAATAGCGAAAAACTAATGACTAAGAAAAATAACGAATCGTATCGTTGTTGTTGTCGTTTTTTTCAATTCCATTCGTTTTGGCTACGGGCAAAAGTTAAACGATTTTATTTTCGATCCAAATATAAAACGTAATTAATTCTCGGTAGATACATTCGTCATTATTCCCAATTTAATTAATGCAATAACTCAGGTGTTGGTTTGTATACAAATACGCATATATTATAACGACCCTGGAACTACCGCCGCTTAATATATATAATTCGGCGAATGAATTATAAATTATCGTCGATTTCTAAGTGCGGCCGTTTCGACTTTATTCCATATAATGTCGATATACGTTTGGAACGAAGAATATCATTTTTTTTAAAACGAAAAACGAACGTTTCGTCCTTTTCGAAAAAAACATAATACGAACGAAAACACTCGAAATCGTAATCGATTCATGTATGGATGTAAATAATGACGAAAATAATCGTCGAAACATTACCGATAATTTTTGACGAAACTTGGCGTTTCGAAAATTTCGATAATTGATTTAAACCGATAGTTTATCGAAAAGCGTCTCACACACACACGGTTTAAGCGAAGCCTATCGTGGGCGGATAACGTCGGGAATATGTACGTTTATTACGATTGATAACAATCGTGAAATCCGTGCGCACGTTTGTGTGGGCATATTATTCGTGTTAACGAAATAATAGTCGTACAGTAATTACGCCTCGTAAGTCATTTCGCGTCGAAAATATTTAGATACCGACGGAACGAATTACGCGTCGTTTAATACGGATATTATTTAAACGTTATACGAATAAAACTATAGATAATTAAACAACGATTGTCGAATACGTTTATAAATTATGGCAATACAAGCAGATATAACATAAGCACTTTTATTCGAAACAAAACGCACGTAGGGTTCCTTTGTTCAAAAAAAAAAAAACGGAAAGAAAAACGAACAAACTAAAACTGCGAAACACGCGAATCGTTTCACGTCACTGACACATATAATATACTTTATGTAGGAGTAACCGTAGGTACGCGTACAAACGAAACAAAAACGAAAACGTTAAATGAAAGCCCGCGGCTATGATTAATGAATATTAAATTTAATTTCGTCGGAAAAAAATATTCGCGAGTAGGTGTCATCGGAAAATAAGCTTAATTATTTGGATACCCGCGTTTGGTCTCTTAGGACTGACTTTTTGGTCAAATCGTGTCGACTACCTCCTACAGCCCACTAATTCACCCGGAACGGGAAATCGGAGCGGAGCGTGAAAAAAATACCACGTCGGGGGACGTTATATCAGTCCGACTATATTATTATTATTATTATTATTATTGTTATATTTAAAAAAAATAAAGTTTCTGCCTACGAGCGAACGCGCCGGCGAATATATATATGCTGTTTGTTTGTCGGCCCTAAATCTCTTTTACAGTTAAAACACATCGGCTACCTTAAAAATGCTTTATCATTGGCTCCTGCCGCCGTGCCCGCAACGCCAGACCATAATACGTCCGTAAGCATTTTGGTCACGTCCGCAATGAACTTCGGGAATGTAAATGAGAACGGTTCGGAGCCGGTATTTTTGCGGCGCGTACTAGTATAAACTTCCTATCTCGGTCGTGTGTGTTATTAAAAAAAAAAAAAACGCGCGAAGGCGGATAAAAAAAAAACAGAAAAAAAAAA